>JAVDBV010011244.1:0-12225 GCA_032619315.1 Piper longum
ACCTGCCCATTTCCCCCCCCCCCCAAAGCAACCCACTTCATGGCCATCACTACCATGCCATAATAACATTATTGACCATTCATAAAAAAACTGATGCCTTTCTATGATATCATATCATTATGAGAAGCAAAGTTGCTCCACACACCACATATTGCTTCCCAGGTCACAAAACCAAACACTATACTTCTCCAGAGCTCAAGAGATCATCATCAACCAAGCTAGATCAGTACTAAAACATGTCTAAATTGGAGTTAAAACACACTAAAAACTACGACCATCAAACTAAAACATGGAAGATCACACACTAACCAACCTCTAAGAGGGACATCGAGAAAGGAGCCGGCCTGGAGGCTACTGGCATTCCCACCCAACGACGGGTTCAACCGCAGCAGCGTTTCTGCCATCGTCCCGAACTCCGTCGCTATCCCCTCCACCGAGCTCCCCGGCGCCACCATGTGAGCGTAATGCACCGTCGGCACGCGGCCCACCTCGTCGCAGCTACACGGCAGCGGTATCCGTAGCTCCTGGCCCACTATGATCACGTTCGGGTCCAGGATCCCGTTCGCCGCCGCGATCTCTTGGTACGTGACCATCCCGTTGAAGAGAACCCGGGCGATGTCGTCCAGACCGTCGCCTGTCCGGACTCGGTAGATGGGCCCGCCGTTGGAGACGCCGGTGCCGCCGCCGGAGCAGTTGCAGGGGAAGGGGACGCGGACGGTGGACCCGGCGGGGAAGGGGTAGGACGGCTGGGTGGAGGCGGGCAGGTTGTTGGCGGCGACGAGGGAGAGGTTGGAGCGGAGGGTGAAGAGGGAGGCGACGGCGGCGAGGGTGGTGCCGTTGGCCGGGACGTAGCCGGCCATGGCGATGCAGGTGGCCGGAGCGCTGCACGTGAAATTGGCTGCGGCTTTGGCGGCGGCGTTGGCGGCGAGGAGAAGGAGGAGGAGGAGGAGCTCCGGCGGCGCGCGGGCCGTCGTCATGGTCATCTCCGTCGTCTTGGATAGGTCTCTCAAATATCTTTGGGTGTGTGTTAATGTCGGGGGAAGGAGATATGTATTATAGCCTTGCTTTTGGCCGTCTTCGTCTTCGCACTTCTCGTTTTAGACTTTTCAAATTAGAGGCTAAGAGCTTAATTATTATGAATGAATGCTAAATTTGAATCAATCTAATTATTTATATTTACGTACTACCACTTTTAGTGTAACTTATTTACATGAAACTTTTTCTTAAAAAAATTAAAGTATTTAAATTATGCTAAATAAAAATAATAGGCTATAAATGTTGTCTAAAATTTAATTTTTATTGTGGAATGCCTAAATATCCCCCGAGCCCATAAAAAAGTTACATGAAACGAAGTAGCCAGTGAGGTTAAAAAAAAAGATACGAATGCTGCATTGAGATTTAATAGACACCCTATGGTAACCCGCTAGAGCTAGCCGCTGGAATATTTTTAATAACTTGAGTGCAACGTATGAAAGGTTTTATTTTTACGTTGTTGGGGCTTGTGATTAAGTATGGGATGAAGGCGACGGAAGTGATTTGAAAAATCAAAGCTGGTCAAAAGGGGAGCAAATTGAGATTGGAATTTTTGTTCTTTTCCAAGCGTGAACTATGTGGGGAAACTTGTAGAATTTGAGATCTGAAGTCCGAGTCAATTCACACCTTCACATTATGTTGTATTGAGGTGTGGCTCATGGAAGCTCCATTAATCCGGATCCCTGCCCAATCACATTGAATTGGCTCAATTACTATAGTTTTTTTTTGTTTTTTACTGATCAAGTTACTGTGATTGATTAGGAGGAAATAGATAATCATATATATCACCAGTTCACGATGATCAACACAGTATCTCTCTTTAATTGGTTTTATCATATCTCAAGTGCTTAACAAAGAAAAACTCTGGTTTGACGACTCCTGGGAACACCCCAACAAACAATTTGGGACATTTTGATGTGTTAGTAGTCATATTACACTCTGCTTTCACATTGATGGCCGCAACAATGAAGCCTCTAACGCGGAAAGCTTTAAGAACAACGAATTGGTATGTTAGGCTGTTAGCTATTCCGGAAAGCGAAGTCCAACCAAAACTCTTTCGAGTTCCCAATCTGAGTTGGTTTTGTGGAAAGCCAAGTCTCGTCGTCGTTTTTTTTTATTTGTTGGGTTGAAAGTGAAACCTAGTTCTGGGTCTTCTGGCAGGTCGTCCTTGGAATTCTTCTCGCAATAAAACCTATTCTTGTATCCACACCTAAATTCCTGCCAACTACTTACTTGTATAAAACGCCATGTACAAATTGTTCAACTGGATTGTAGTTCATACCATGGAAAAAACAAAGTTTAACCACTAAAAAATAAAACCCCATCTACAAATTGTTCAACTGAATTGTAGTTCATACCATGGTAAAAAAAAAAATTGTAACCACTAAAAAATACACAAGTGGTAACACGTTAGATGATCACCATATGAAATACTTTTCGCAAGCTTAGAATTTCACGGCATGCCTTTATAAAGTTTATACTTGCCTCATATAAATCTAGTAATTTCCTGATAGTTATGGGGAGTAACTTGACAATTCCAAATCAATAGGGTAATCAATAATCTCCTTAGAAAATATCATTAGCTTATCTAATATCTACTATATCTATCTAATAATAGGGATTTTTACGTCATAAGCCAAGTGGATATTTTAATATATCGTCACATGTTCTTATAAAATAGGAAAATCCATATATTATAAGAAAATTAGAAAAACTAAAACTAAAAAAAGTTAGGCGTTCAAATAAAATAGGAAAACTTAATATTACAAAAAAATGTCAAGGGGATGTTACACAAAGTGGATGATAAACTAAGTGGATAATTTAATATATTGTCATGTGTTCTCATAAAATAAGAAAGCTTAATATTATAAAAAACTAAGAAAATTAAAACCAGAAAAATTAAGTGTTCAAACAAAATAGGAAAACCTAATATTATGGGAAAATTGAATAATATTAGAAACCTAGAAAAATTAGGTGTTCTAATAAAATAGTAAAACTTGAAAACTAGACAAATTAGGAGAATTAAACTAAAGATTAAGAATTAAGAATTGAGAATAATTTTAATAAAAAGTTTTTCCCTTTATATATCTATGTAATAATAGGATTTTATATGCCAAGTGGATAGTTTAATATACCAGCATGGGTTCTCATAAAATAGAAAACTTTATATGTTATAAGAAAAATAATAAAATTAAAACTAAGAAAATTAAGTATTCTAATAAAACAAGAAAGTTTATTATTGTAAGAAAATTAAAACTAGAAAAATTAGGTGTTCTAATAAAATAGTAAAGACTAATGTTATAGAAAAATTAAGAAAAACTAAAATGAGAAAAATTAGGAGAACTAAAAAGCAAGAATAATTTTAATGAAGATGTTTTTTTCTTAAAATAGAAACACATAAAATAAAGCAGCGATGAAGGGTCTTCATTAATTCTACCCATATAACAACTTTTTCTTTCTTAAATATCATAATTATCTAATAGGAAAGTAATGCTAGAATATAGTTTCAAAATTAGCATTTTTTGTTTGATCACTTGAATATGAACATGCATTAACTATTTGGTTACCTATGAAAACTAAAACTATAAAAAATAAGGTGTTCTAATAAAATAGAAAAACCTAATAACATAAAAAAAAATTGAAAAATTAAGACAAAAAAATTAGGATAATTAAAAACTAAAAACTAAAAAAATAAGAATTAAGAATAATTTCAATAAAGAGTTCTTCTATTTAAATAGGATCACATAAAATAAAGTAGTGATCTCGTGTAACAATTTTTTCTTTCTTAAATTTCATAATTGTCTGCTAGGAAAGTAATATTATAATATAATTTCAAAAATAGTTTGATCACTTGATTATAAACATGCATTAATCATTTGGTTATTACAAGAGCAAAACTAAAACTAAATACAAATAATTACTCCAAGTGGATAATTTAATAGATTGCCATATGCTCTTATATAATAGGAAAAAGTATCGGAAACTAGGATTTAATATAGTTCCATGTATTCTCATATTCTTACAATAAAATTATGAAAACTAAATTAATCATGCTTTCAACCATAATTTTATATATTATTGCTGATTATCATCCATAGTTTGACCGATCAAACTGGGTTTAACTGCATTAGAAAATTATAAATAAAATGTTTAATAAAATATGAAAATATAGTTTTCATCAATTTTTTATTAAATACCAGCCAAACCAGAATTTTCACACAAAATATTGATTTTTTATAAAAAATTCGGATTAAAAATCAAGTACGATTTGAAATGATAGAAAGGCATGAACCACAGCGGGTCTCAAGGTAATATACAGTAAATTGATTACTTGTGGATGATACAATACAATCGTTAAAACTATAGTTTCATCTAATTGAACATATATAATTACCTAAAATACATAGTTTATTTGGATTTATAGCTAGCACGTGTTCTTATGTAATTAGAAATTATAGGAAAACTAGGATTTATAGCTAGGATAGGGTATATTTGGTTCAATTGGTTCAATCTAGTTTAAGAACATTATAAAATTATAAATAAATATTTTATTAAATATTAAAATATATTTTCATCAATATTTCATTAAATGCAGGATAAAGTACCGCAATTTTAACCAAAAACCATATTTTTGTAAAAAAAAAAGATCAAAAAATAAGTACAATTTAAAATAGTACAAAGATGTAAACTATATTGGATTCAATGCAATACGCAGTATACTGGCTACAACTAGATAACATGATACAATATTTGCAACTATGGCTTCATCTAAATAAATACATATAATTACATTAAGTGGATCACTCATGTAATAAGAAAGTATAGGAAAATTAGGATTTAATATATTATTATGTGTTTTCATATAATAGGAAAACCTATTATTTTATTGTAAAACAGAAAAAACAAAGAATAATTGTAGGTTTGGTTAAGATTAATTATAGGAAACATAGTAGTTCTTACCTTAGTTTGTGGCTTGTGGAGGCTTGTCAGAAAGATCATAGAAGAGTTCGATTCATTTAAGATTGTTGGCATTTTTTCAAAATAACTATTAAATGGTACTAGCAAAGGGTGCTCCTATGTAAGTAGATGAGATGTACTAGAGGTTCTAATTAGGGGAGATAAAGAGCATTCCACTTGAGTTGGGAGGGGAGATATGTTGAGTTATATCTCTCTTCATGTGATGGTGGTCGACAATGGTGCATCAAGTTCGATGGAAAATTATTATGTGCTCTATCTTATTATTAAAGATCTCGATAAAGGGATTATTGGCTTCCCAACAAGTGGCCATTATGTATTTATCAAGAAATTTGGGGAGAATGATTTTATCATTTTGCTTCTTTATGTTGATGAGATATTGACTTTGGACACAATAAATCAAGAATTGTAGATTTGAAGAAAAATTTGGGCAAATCCTTTGCTACAAAGGATTTGAGTTTAGCTAGGAAAATTCTTGGCATGTCCATCTGGCGGGATAGAAATATTAAGAAGATTTGGCTATCTCAAGAAAAATGCATTGAGAAGATATTTGAGTGGTTCAATATGAAGGAAGCCATTGTTGTTCCACTTGGAGCTCTATTCAAATTGAAGGAGGGGAGCTAAGTGAAATAGAGATATATGGGATGAAGAATGTCCCTTATGCATCTGTTGTAATAAGTCTTATGTATGTTATGATTTGTACTAAATTAGACGTAACGTATACTATTGGGGCAATAATTAGACATTTGTCTAATTTAGGCATAGAACATTAACAAGTAGTTAATTGGATATTGAGATATTTAATAATACTTCCAAGCCATGTTTATGCTTTGGGGAAGGTAAGCTTATATTATCATGTTATATTGATACATATATGACAAGTGATCATGACAGTCTATTTCTGGGGTTGTTGTTACGTTTACTGACAGTCTAAATTGTAAAAGTGTGTTGCTCTATCCACAAATGAAGCTAAATTCATTGTTATTATTACAGAAGATTACAAAGAGGTTCAATGGTTAAAAAGATTTCTCAATAAAATTGGGGTAAGCTAATATAATTATAAAGTACTTTGTGATAGTCAAAATGCTACACATTTGAGTAAGAACTCTATTTTTTATTAAAGGGGTAAACACATAAATGTTCAATATCATTGGGTAAGAGTTATGTTGGAAAAAATTTGTTTAGAGTTGAACAAGGTTCTTACTGAAAAGAATGTCTTAGATATGTTGACCAAAATTGTAACGAAGGACAAACATTTATCTTCTCGAAGTGAAGTTGGTATAGAGAACTTTGCCACTAATTATGTTTAGTTAGCTCGTGAATCTTGAAGGGGAGGATTTATTAGGCTTCCCTCACCCATTTGTATTAGAAAACTCAATAGTCATTTTTTTGACTTTTTCGTTTATCACATTAATGGTTGTTATTTCATACACATATGTGTAATTACGTTCTTTTTTATAGAAGTTTAATATGATAACTTCTTGAAACACACTCATATTCTTTTTATATAAAAGAGAATTCTATTAATGTTAAACATAACATCTTCTTGAGAGTTTTTTACTACATTTAGCTCATAAAGAGAAGCTACCCCCAAAGACTATGAACGTAGATGAAGAGAAAAAATTAAAGAAATGACCTTAAATCTCTGTTCATTGACTCCTAATCGAAATATTTGGGACTCAAAAGTGAAAGAAATTATTTTACTTACTAATAGTGGCCAAATTGGAGTATTACCAAACCAAGCCCTCATTACTCCAGTTGTAGATATAGGTATTTTAAGAAGATGCCCAATGTCCAATGGGTAACGATGGCTTTGATGGGTGGTTTTGCAAGAAATGTGAAATAATGAGATAACCATTTACGACGGCGGCGATTGCCTATGCCGCGAGGAGGGAGACAGTGGTTGTCGCTGCTGCCCCAAGGGCGACACTAAGAATGGGAAGGGTAACTCGATGTGGTCTGAGCACCACTGGCCGGCGGCGGCATTGGTTGTGGCCGGCTAAGGAGAGGTGGCTCAAGGAGATGGTGTCAGCTAGGGAGAGGGGATAAAGGCAAGGGAAGGTTGAGATTGGCTAGGGTGGGATGGACTGTGTGACCGGGGCAGTGCGACCAGCCGACAATGCTAGTCACCGATGAACATGCATGCGAGCGGCGGCCTTGTTTTCAGCATGGGTCATTGTGCATGTCATACACAGGCCAGGGAAAGGTCAAAAAGGATGAGGGAAGGGCTGGGGAGGGTATCTGGAGGTTATTTCCGGCATTGGTAGCCGGCAGCGATGCATGGAAGGCAATGACGGTGGGCGATCGAGGTTGGAAAACAGAGAGAACATGAGGAAGAGAAGGAAGAAAGAAGGCGCAGGGGATGAGGGGCAGAATCAATGGCAAGCGGGTCGCCTGGGTAATGGTGGTTGGCAGCAACGAGGGCGGTCGCCGGTGAAGCAAGGGAAGGAAACAAGAAAAATAGGGGCGGCGGCTTGGAGGAGGAGGTTGGGGGAGAAGAAGAAAGTAAGTCGGGGGAAGTTTTGTAGTTAAATTTTAACATATTCCATGCACCCCTCAACCAATATTCTAATCTGTCAATTAAGACAGGTAGAAGCACAATCCTCAAGATAATGTTTAAAATTTATGAACAATTACATTGGTAAGGTACAATATTATGTTTGAAATTTTGAATAAAAATTAATAATATATATATATATATAAATCAAAATACTTAGTAGGTTATTATTGTACCAATACTTTTAAACCAATTATTAAAATAGGTATATAGGCATTATCATGTAATCCATCAGTAGACAGAATAAACGTTTTCTTCTAGTTCATTTTGTTGCTAATGAAAGAATGAAATTGGCTCTTGAAAGGGTAAGTACTACTAGAATGACATTTGGGATTTGATATGAGTAAATGATTTTGTTATAAGTTGAATTATTAAGGCTCTTAATTAAACAAGTTTTTATTAAAAATTATTATGATCGATTATTAAGTTTTTGAATTATTATTGATTATTAAAAATTAATTATTTCAAAATTCATAAGTTATAATCCTAATTAGATTGATTATTCTTGAACTAATATATATTATTAAAAACAAATAGGATTTTTTAATATAGTACAAACTTTTAATTTGAGTAGAATTGTATGTAAATTTATGTTTAAAATTAGAATGTGCTAGGGCAAGAAAGGCTTTATGTGCGGTTAGAATTAATTGGACAAAAAATTTCCCCTAAGCTTTGTTAATTGATAATAGATAGTAAAATTTGTAACGCATACTAGCCAAACATCAGTGTTGTAATGATCCATTTTATCTCATTTACAAACAGGATCTTATCCCATTACGTAGTGAAACTAAGTTGATGAATCTCATAATTCACCCACCTTAGGACTTAGCTCGTTACTAGCCCTAATTCACAACCTTCTTTTGGCTCGTGACTGACAGCCTAGCAAATGTCCTTATTCTAATCTACCATCTAATATTGAACCAGGAAGCTCTCATATTATTTGTAACGACCCGGCCCAAATTGCAATATAATGGACTAAGTGATCTATTAAAAAATGGTAACTAAATTAAAGATCTGTAATTCGATGTGATATGATACATATTAATTATCATAATTTAATCATGTTATTCTATCCACAATCATGAACTAAAATCAAATCAATCGAATAAAATTATCGGCTAAGCTAGGACTGGAGCATGTAGCTAGGACATGACAAGGCCTAACTGGGTCTGCTCTGGCCGGCCTACCACTAGCCAACGGTGATGGTGGCAAGCCAGTCGCGAAATCACCGCAAATCGGTGACTATTGATGTGGTGCTGCTGTGAGGGATGAGGGACGAGGAGGAGGCCAGCTTGGTGGGGAGGAGACAGCTGGAATGAGATGACCCACCGGATGGAGCGGCCGGCGTCTCAGCTCGTAGTGGCGACAGCGACTATGCCTCAAAACGGCCCCGGCTAGGGCTAGGGAAGGATGTGGGAGGTAAGTGGAGGGGATCTGGTCATGTAAGGGATAGGATATGGTTGTGTGAGGGTGGTCTGGTCGAAGGCCAGGATGGTGGCGGTGCAAAACTAGCCGGCGGTGGCATAACGACCCGCAACTGCACATGCAAAGTGGAGGTCTTGGGTCATTGGTCATGTGCCGTCAAGGCTGGGGAAGGGTTGAGAATGAAGGGGAAGAGGCTAGGGAGGTCACCAGAGGTCATCATCGTAGTTGGTGGCCGGCAGTGACACATGCAAGGTGGGCGGCAGTGGGTGGCTGGGAAGGAAAAGGGGGAAGAAAAAGGGCGACGGGGTGGCATCGGCACTGGCTAGCGGTGCTCGCTGGCGGACAGTGGTGTGGCCGGCAGGAGGTCACTGGTGATCAGGGTAGCGTAGCTAAAAACTGAAGAAAAAGGTGAGGGGGAAAAGCTGCAGTGGAGAAGAAGAAAAAATAATGGTATTTTCGTAATAAAAATTTGACTCTATCCCTACTCGAGTTAATATTACGAAATAAATTCAAAAAAATTAAAATAAAATATAATAAAATATCTTAAAATAAAATAATCGAGTTCTAACTCGAATAACCTTCTCTAAACATATTAACTCACCCATAAATAATAATCACATGTCAATAAACAATCTAAATCTAATTCTTCGGTATAATACTAAAATAAATAAAAAAACTATCTAGGCATACTCTAATATATTTTGATAACTCATTACTCTCATTTATTAACTCATTACTCCCATTTATTTTGATAACTTATTCACCATCATTCTTCTATTATTGTTGTTTATGTTATCATCATATACTTTGGCATACGTGTGTTGGGCCCTTTGGGCCCCTAAAAGGGGTTTGCAATAGGTGTCACTAGCCTCTGTTAATCCAAAAGTTAAATTAAAGAATAAGGCTTTCCTATTAGCCTATATACAAGCCACCAACACCTTCTACAACCGATGTAGAATAAACTCAATAATTCCCATTCACACATTGGGGTCCCCGAAACTATCATTGCCTGACAATCTCCCCTTAAATCAGAGACTCTAATAATCAGCGTCCACAAACACCAAATTTCCCACAAACTCCCCTTAATCCAAAAGTTAAATTAAAGAATAAGGCTTTCTCATTAGCCTATATACAAATCACCAACACCTTCTACAACCGATGTGAGATAAACCCAACAATTCCCCTTCACATATCGGACATCCCTGAAACTATCATTGCCTGCATCCCCTTAAATCAGAAACTTTGATAATCGGCATAGGTAAACACCAAATTTCTCATAAACTCCCCTTAATCCAAAACTTAAATTAAAGAATAAGGCTTTCCCATTAGCCTATATATAAGTCACCAACACCTTCTACAACCATTGTGGGATAAACCCAATAATTCTGTTTCGTACATCGGGCGTTCCCAAAACTATCATTGCCTGACAAACTCCCTTAAATCAGAGACTTTGTTAATTGGCATAGGCAAATACCAAATTTTCCACAAATTCCCCTTAAATCAGAGACTTCAACAATCGGCGTAGGCTAATACCAAATTTCTAAAGATCGTAACTTAACTCTGATACCATTATGGGGGCCCCCAAAAAGGATATGCAATAGGTGTCACAAGCCTCTCTTAATCCAAAAGTTAACTAAAAGAATAAAGTTTTCTTATTAGCCTATATACAAGTCACTAATACCATCTACGACCGATGTGGGATAAATCCAACAATATAACCCCATATAGTTTATAACATATAACCGGGCTCAACTCAGAATACATGTTTTGAAATTGACTCGACTAAAAATAACAATAAAACTGACCAGTTCTTAATATAAAACCCTAACTTGGATCATAGGTTCTATACTTAGGTAAAAAAAACTTTATGTGCAGTTAGAATTAACTGGACAAAAAATTTCCCAAAAGCTTTGTTAATTAATAATAGATACTTAGTAGTGTTTTTAACCCATACTAGCCAAAGAACAACGTGATGTGCGGGGTATATTTGAAACTTATTAATAATATATAAAATTAGTTTCAATTTTACAACTATATTATTTTTAAATAAAAATAAAGGATATCTATTTAATTTTAATAAAAAATATATTTGTTTACAAATATTAAATGTAATTTTAGCATTAATAAATAAAAATATTAATAACTAAATAAATTTATTTTTTAAAAGATTTTAAATCAAATAGAATTATAACCTAAGTTTTTAATAATAAATAACAATAAATAAATAGATATATATATATATACATATATGAATCTGTAAAAGTTCTAAAGTAAGTATATATTATTAAGTAACAAATTGTATATAATTATAAATATATTAAAATTTATTAATATTTTTGCATGCATGCATAAGCGGCAAATCAAATTTGTGATAATCTACCATATTGTAACTCTCTGCGCTACGTATGTATATTGATTATAATTTAAATTCACGAATATCCAATTGTTATTTATTTCTATCTTCAATATCTGATAATTATCCGTGTAGCTAACTCTCTCCGCAATTCGGTAAATTCTTGAAGGCGGTTTCTATTAATTGGTCTCCAGTAGGTTGCCGATAGCGCTTCTACTTATAAATATAAATCCCATGTCACCAAACAATACATTGATAATTCTCTGCTATTCTTGCTTCAACAATATTAGTACCATTGGTTTTGTCAACCAATAGTCGTCAAGATGAGTTTGGAGATGGTGGATGACGAAGTGATCCATGAATTCGTGGAAGACGATCTTGTCTTCAACGTCGTGGTAGATCATCTCTTCAACCTTCTCGACGCCGATCATGACGCCCGGTTGTCCTACTCGGAGCTCCTCAATGGCCTCAAGAACATGCGGGTGTTGAAGGAGGAGGAGGAATATTCCGGCGACGAAACCGACGACGAGTTGCGGGCGGTGTACGACGATCTTTTTGCCATGTTCGACCACGACGGCAGTGGTAAAGTTACGCGGGAAGCGTTCCGGGAGGAGTTGAAGAAGATGATGCTTGCCATAGCAGATCAGTTGGCGTTTCTTCCCATGGCTATGGCGCTTGAAGAAGGAAGTCTCCTCAACATGGCTGTGCGGCGGCGGTTGTCGTAGTTACTATCGTATTGATAATTGCTACTTATATAAGTTTATGCTTTATGATCATAAGAAGTTCATGTTATGAATTTTTATTTATGGTATTGTTATTATTACAAGTTTGTAGCTTGTATTAATTGAAAGAAAAATTTCCGTGCATGTTGCGTTATTCAATG
>JAVDBV010011245.1:0-10234 GCA_032619315.1 Piper longum
TATATATATATATATATATACACTTAAAGCGGAGCAAGATGCCAGTCTAGGAGCAATAAGAGAGGAAAGTGTGATGGTCTTCTCGGGTGGAAATTATGCTTTGGTGCTCCCCACAATAATAAGCAGTCCCATGAGGGAACTGCCTTTACCCTACCCCTCAACCATTCAGTGGCTGCCCCAGCTGACGCCATTACCACCTACAAATTTTTGCAACACCAACGCCAATTGTACTTGAGAAGTGAAATATCTTTTTTAGCATCATATTTGCATGTTTCGTTCTTTTAAATCTGTCACTCCATCGTACAGAATTCACATATAACACAGAAGACCAGAATTCACATATAACACAGAAGACGGATGAATATGACTACAATGATATGTTTCCATCCACAGAGGCATCAATCAATAACAAGACAAAACTTTCTCCCCCTTAAACAATTCAAACTACAAGACGCAACCTATTCCCACCTTGAACCTCAAACACCCTCCAAATCACAAATTGCAATAGATCACAGCAATCCCAGCCAAGAAAACGACCCAGGTGCCTAATAAATCCAATAAAAAACAAGTACGAGCATTCCAATCCAATAGATCAACAACCACATCAACAAAAGAATTCAGAACCAGATAAAAACGCAAACAAAGGAAGGTCAATAAAGCCAAAAAAAAAAGAAGAAAGAAATGCCAAGACATCGAGCTACAAAATCAAACAAAAATTAAAACAGACCAAACCCATCTCAAGCTACAGGGTTCGATCGGAGAAGGAAATAAGAGGAGTCCGACAAGGAGAGATCGACTCTAGGAAGTAGACCGGATGATATCCCAAACACTTGTTTTGGATAATATTACGGAAACGACATCGTTTATGGATATGTTGGGAGGGATTGTTCGTTTACATTTATGCCCCCAGATTTCGATTTGTTGGATTCGGTGTCAAAGAAAGTGTGGGCCCGCCTGCAGGTCCAGGGATTTTGCTGGATAGCAGAAGATCTTAAACGGGACGGTTTGATACGATGCCCTGTAGCAAATATCTTAATTTGGATATCTATTATTGCATTAAGACATGAGTTCTAGTCCTCAATTTTTGTGAGATTTTTTTTTTTTTTGTCTTTTGTCACACCGTTCCGATGCAGTAAAATCATCAAAAATTCCTTTGGTATAACCATTTCATTTGACTTTGAACTAGTTTGGATCATTTTTTTCAGTTTTAAATCAAATTAATATAGTTTATTTTCTTATTTAATTAAAATCTTACCTTTAAATATCATTTTTTTTATAATTTATCTAATTATTTAAAAAAATATTTTATAAAATTAAAGTCTTGACTCTAATAGGGCACAATATGCCAAGTCTATCTCTCTCTCTCTCTATATATATATATATATATATATAAGACAAACTAAATAAATTATTTTATCATTATGCTAATAACAATTATTTAAGCAAAGGCCAAGCTCAAGATAAAAGTTAGAATCCCCCACCTATGTAGAAGATTAAGTACAATCTGGCTCAATATTGACTTGAAAAAGCTCAAGGCTTCCCGTTATGTTAAATAGAACGGGCATCAGCTTGTATGGCTCAGTTAGAGTTGACTCTAAATTTAATTTTTTATATTTTTATACAATTTAATTAATTTATAAAATCATTGTATAATAATGATTTAAAATAAAAATATACACAATTAAATTATCTTTTCAGCATGCACACGTTAAGTTGTGATATTTTATTTATAATTAATTTTAGTGTAAATTATGCAAAAAAAAGCATCAATAAATATAAATCAAATTATCTTAAATTCAAAGTAACTCAAAATTATTAACTAGTATGAAATTCAATATTGATGAGCCAAATTTAAATTTTGTCAAATTTATATTAAACAAAATTTAACTCGACTCGTCCAAATAACAACCCTAAAGGGAGTTCATGTTCGTAACCATCACAACAGAGGTGGCAACAACGATGCATTAAATCTGCATACCAATTACTTTTTTGTTTGATTTAGTTCAAGCCTTTACAGCAGTCCAGTCACCTGGCACCATACTACATGTTTCGATTTTTTATTTCTATATTTAAAAAAAAAGCACAAAGGAGAGACAAAAAACAAATCTTCAAATGCGAAGTATAAACTTATCAATAAATATTGAAAATTGAAAAAAATAATAATAATAAATCGACATCAAGATATCAAACTATCGAAAATTGTAATAATTAATAGACATTGCCTCACCGTTACATCACATCCGCAAGAAACCGAATATAATATATTAATAGCTTAAACAAAAAAATGTTCACTTAAAAATTAATTAAGGAAAAAATAAATCAGAAATAAACGGTTACTTCTTTTTTTTTATTATCACATATTTCTATTCCAAACTAAACTATTAACTTTAAACCCTGGTTATCACTTTCTATGGAGGGCGGTCTCCATTGTAGCATCAAAAATGCCGAACTCCCATAGTGTACCTCTTACCGACGCCCACCTGGTTTTCTCGCCGGTGGAACAGATTCTTCTTCGTCAGAACCAATGTCTCCATACAACCATATTCCAAACCTTTTTTGCTTAGCAACTTTTTCGTGTTCCTCCAAGTTTTCGAGGGCTACATGCTTTTCCTTTGTGTCCCACTTCTTCTTTCTCTCTAACCTAGCCAGTCCCGCCTGCAGGGAAAACGGTTCAGACATTAAAAAAAAGGGAACATATAAAGGCAAAGGAAACTAAAAAGGAATACGTTCGCTACAAAATACAACAAAGAATTTCCACTTTGCTCCTAGATAAAATATTTTATAATCGATAGACAAAACCAGAATATGCAAAAGAGGCCGAATAAACTTAAGGGACTTTAGTTAATTAACTGTTAGACCTGGTCTAACCCTTGTCAGAACAAAGTACTTAAATTGGTTTTTTATTTTTAGAGGCGATCGACAAGGTATCTATCAACTAGTCTATGCGGCAGGATGGCTTTTTTTTTCTTCTCTCATCGTGTTTGGTCCTTCTCTTGTGCCTACCTACAAGCTTAATATTAAATCCAAAAGCAATAAAAGAAAACTTACTGATAAAGTCAAGATGTACCCCTCGCTTTTGGGTTTCTAATTAAGCTTAATTTAACCATATGCAGGAAAAACTTACGATACATACAAAGTTATATAAGATAAACATGCAAAATTGCTAAAGAATGCATTTACGTATAAGATAAACATACAATGTGGTAAACATGATATCAATATATAAAACAAACATGCAAAATTGATAAACATGAAAATGTATGGAAAATTAATTGATAAAGTGTGTGTGTGTGTGTGTGTGTACATATAAAAGCTTAAGAATGTCCTTCCCCATCCACAAGTATCTCATTCCAAGGAAAATTGATTTATTCATATGTTTCATATCTCATTTACAACCTCATAAAAATTTAAAATGCACTATAAATCTATATTCCATAGTGGACGATACAAACCCCATACCTGCAGCATAGCAACATTAATGCTTGAACCAGCTTCAACATCCACAAGAGTTACAATCAAAACTGGTCCACTGCCCTGTCCATTGACTTTGGCTCCCGTGCTGTCCCTTTCCTCCACCTGAACTTTGAACTCCTTTGAATTGTTCATGGTGTACTCGCTAAGATATTCAGCTGCTTCGTGGCCAAACTCCTCCTCCAACGATGGAACCTTTATATAAGCAAGGCTACATAGTTGAGCAAAGCCAGGAACGGAAGAAACTGATGGATCAAGAGGACGCAATCGACTGTAAGAGACTTTTTCTTGGTTCCCATAATCCACATAAAACACTTCTAACTCATCTTTCAGCGATTGCACAGGTCCCCGAGGCCCATTCACAATCTACAAATAAGGAATTGATTATGTAATACATGCAAGTAACAAGGAAGATACAAATAATACAATATTGGTGAAAATAAACGAACCCTTGCAAATCATGAATTTTCATCATTAGGATAAATGCTAAGGGCCACTAACCTGTATGAATGTTCGGTAAATTTGAGGCTAAATGCATGTATGTCAACAGTCTATTTAAGAGTCCATATTTAACCTGTGAATTAGTATCTTATGTCCTTGCAAATCAAGCTCTAAAAATTACTAATGTCTTGACTGCTTTTGCATTAAGTCCCCAAAAAATTGAAATTCATATCATTTCTTAAAAGTTTCATATTGAGTTGTTTAAACATTTAACTACACTTAATTTTTTTTATTTGATATGGCATGAACATAATAAATATGACAAGATCCCATAGTAATAATAGTCCATCGAAACTACTACTACTTCTAAACGCCATGTAAAACTTATCCAGCAAAGAGAGAGTGAGAGAGAGAGCCAATGGCACAGATTGATGCTACTCCTACCATGGCTCTGTTCCAGGAGTCATCTGCAGTAAATTGTGCAAGGACAATATCTCCAATCTTGGGATTAAAAGCACCAATAACCGGATCATCTTGAAGACTCAAAGATGCAAGTTGCTTTTCGATTGCACCCAATCTTTGATCACCCACACTTTGGACATAAAACTGACCTCCACCCAATACTTCAGTAACAACCACCTATCAGAAAAAAGAAATATACATTACTAGCTGAACAACTAGGATCCCAGAATTTTGTACACTGTAATTACAAAGTACCTGAAATACTTCCTTCTTTTTTGATTCCACTTCAGAACCATTAGTAACATCCTGCCCTTCCACATAATTTTCCCATACCTGCAAACAACATAAAATATGCCCATGACATCAACTAACCAGAAATCTACCATTCTTTTCACAATTATTTTGTAAACTCACTTTCAATTTCTGCTTCTTAGCACTCTGCTCAGCCTGCAGAAGGAGTTGAAAATCCGGTATTCTATCAAAGCCAAAAGAAGTTTGAAGTCTGGCTAATCCAGCAGCCAGAAGTGATACAGCTATATTGTTTCTCCCTTCCCACATACTGCCCAAAAATGTGCCTGTTCTGTCAACCGTTTCAACTTCGATCTGGGGAGTAGCAAGGCAGACATATTAGCATCAAGTATCAACAACATTCATAATCTTACACATATGGAGGCACATGCTTGCATCTACAAGTAAATGCATGATTTTGCAAAACGTGGGTGAGAAGGAAAGAATACCTCCACATCCCTTTGTAAAATTTTTCTTCTCATGAAGGCAATGGCCTCATCAGAATAAGGCTCGTTGCGACCAGGGCATCGTACACCAGAGAAAGAGAAGGCAATGGTGCACGTTTCTTTAGGAATCAGCAATTTAAATCGATGACCACTAAGAACATACTCTACAATGGCTGGTAGTTTTCTGCTGCGCTGAAGGAATGGCAAGAAATCCTTGGCCTTCTTTGCTGATGCCTAAAAAGACATAGAAAAACTCGAAATTAGTTAATAGAACATAAACTTTTGAGATCATGAAAGAAATTTCAAAATAAGATCTTCTAACGCAACTGTAAGTAAGTCTGTTATGTGCATCACAGGAGGGTCCTTAGCTGAATTGATCCCTTTCTTTCCACTGACTGCCCGAGATTCAGCAGCCAGCAATGCATCATAGTAATTTGATCTCTCTTCGAAATCTCTGTGCCTGATCACCGTGGCAAATCCACGAGAAACTAACAGTTCAGCAACATTGATTCCAGTCTGCTGGCTTTCTGTCGAAGTTGGTGCAGGTATTGCATCATCTGCATCTACCTTTGAAAGCAGGAATATTGAACCAAAGTCCATGATTCTCGAATCAGATGAGCCAGATGCAGGTCCAGGTGTAGGACCATCCACTAAGCTCACTTTTCTAGAGTATTCCATGGAAACATTCACCTAACAAATGAAATGTGAATAACTTATAGTGTCCATGACAACATTGTGGCATCGATTTTGTCAGCATACACACCTGGCGTCCGACAAGTCGGGTCCGAAGGAATTCCCTAGCTTCACGAGCATAGGGAGCTGGTTTTTCATCTCTACGAGGGTTCCCAATTTTAGGGGCCCTAATGCTTGAAAGATTGACGCGCCGTTCAGCAGCTGGACTTCCATAAGGTGCAGCATCATCAGCCACAATTATGCAATCTCCACTAACAACCTCAACCACCTTCAAAATTTTATGTCACAAGAATGAGGATTACAACATTCTAAGCAACTTATAAGCATATTCACAATTATCAAAAGCCTTAAAGAAACAAATACTATAAATTACCTTTCCAGTGAAGTTCTGATCATGGATGGCCTTTGAGTTTGTTGCAGGAGGAACATAATTTGTCCAAATTCTTAACCTATCTTTCTTTGCTTGAAGTTCAGCACTCTTCAACCTTCTTTTAGCATCTTCCTCCATCATGTTGGCACTCCATTCTACATATTTAGCCAAACCCTGCATGTAAACAAAATCATTGCTAGTTGATAGCAACCCTACTGGCAGTTCCCACTAGAAGACAAACTACTAAAATACTTAAGCAAAACCACCAAAATCATCTTCGTCTTCTTCCACCTAGTACCCAAAGGGTCTCGGTGGCGTGGACCCTAAACTAGGATCCTTGCAATTACAAATAGCAAAATTTTTGATACCCAAATGCCAACCTTCGTCTTCATCCGGGCTTGGGACCAGCAACACAAGCATTGGAGGAGTTCAAAACCACCAAAAAACCACCAAAATGAGAAGAAGAAATCTCGATAGGGCAAAAAAAATTTGTTTCATAATTTATAAAAGGGAGTCAATGATCAGAAAAGGCAGAACTTAAAAATGCACATTAGAAAATACAGGAAGTTTAGTTGTGCTACGGGGCATAGACTCTTTAGTTGCACAGCCAAAATAGCACAAAGAATATTACTTGCAAATTTCAATATATGCCGCAAAATAACACAATATAGCTAGTTGACACTACCATATGCCATCTCACTATTTATTCCACTTACATTCTGTACAAGCTCCAAAGCCAAGTCCTTAGCTGAATCACCATCAGGATAGTATATAGAACCAATCAAATTACTGAATTTGTCCACACCTTCTAATACAATTCGGACCTATCAAATTGGTACACAATCGCGTAAACAGTGCGTCATAAACTCAAGTGATTAGCAGTAGAAAGAAAGTACAAACAAATAATATTAACTCGCCTCTCGGCTCAAAACACGAATTTCTGTAAAATGTTTCGCTTGCAGCCCAAAAGGATCAGGCTGAACCTCAACAGAGGTGGAATTTGCAAGCCTTTGAGCTGATGTCAGTGGTCGCGGTTCAGATGATCCCTCCCCATTTGTTTCATCTGATGGTACGTCCAGCTCCACAACTGTATCCGCAGAAGGTCTTCTACCCATGGAAGGAGACTGAAATTTAAGGCAATCAACTACATATCAGGTTTGTATTAATACAAGCAGAGTTAGGAGAGACAATAAGCCACAAAAAACACTTACTACCTGAATTCCGGCAACAAAAACTTGAACAAATTGGAAATCTGGAAGCAAGTAAACCCGAACAGTACTGCCATCACGGACTTGTTCAACAACTCCTTGCATGGGCCTGCCCTTGTTTGCCTCCAAAAGACTCATCGCATCTAAGTTACTCGGATCCCCAATAGCAGAGGGGGGTAATTTTCTAACAGCTGCTTCAGAAGCACCAGGCTCCTATTGAATAAAAAAACTAGTTATGTAGCTACGAAATCAATAAACTTCAGCATCATAATCTTGGACAGATCAACAAATGAAACATAAGTAATTAGCAACCAAAGGCAAAAAAAAGGAATATGGCACTTACCTTACTCCATCGGCCCAATCCTTGCTCCTTGGCTTGTTCCTCAAGGCGCAACAACTCTGCCAGAAATGGGCTAGCTTCCCCTTTCTGATTACCAGGTTCTCGAACCTGTAATTGATGAATTAAATATATTAAGAACATTGTAAATTTTTCAAACCAAAAAGTTACTACGAGCATTTGAATTATCATCTCAGCAAGTCCTACCTTCGCCCAACCTTGAGCAACCACAAGAAGTGCAACATTTTTGTCGCCAAGAAATACAGAACCAAATTCCCTGCCGATTGATGGAACTGTATAATCTACTCGAAATGTGACTTCCTGGAGCAAATCACATAGAAAGTAATACTTAATCCAATTTGTGTGAAATCAGGTGTAACATGTTGATGCTGATATAAGTATTACCTTTCCAATGCAAAGATTTCTTAAAAATTCTCTGCTCGCCCAAGCAAAGGGTTCATCTGACCCTCCCCTGCGTGCCTGTCATATGAACATAATAATAAGACATTAAAATGGTGAAAAAAAAGTCATTTGCTATTCATGTGCCTGCAACAAAGGAAAACTATATTTGAAGAGGAGTTAAATACCAGTCTAGGAGCAATAAGAGAGGAAAGTGTGATGGTCTTCTCTGGTGGAATTTCCGCTTTGGTGCTTCCCATAATAACCAAGCAGTCTCCCGAAGGAACAGCCTTAACCTTACCCCTCAACCATCCAGATGATACACCAGTAGATGCCATCTTCCACTATGGATGCCCAAGTCACGAAAAAAATTAGACTCATCCCAAACACACTCACACACACACACAAAAGATCATTTAAGCAATTCTGTGACTATCAATGAAAAAAAAACCTTCAAATTGTTCCCAGTCAAGCCTGTGATTCACAGATGAACAAAGCAAGATGGAAACAAACTAGTCAATGAATTCGGAAAGGAGGTGAAGGCAGGCCTAGATGGAAATAAGAGAGAGCCATTAGAATGGACAAATTTGTGTAACTATATGGCCTGGCAACCCCATAAGGTGGAGAGATGATGACAATGATGATATTACCAAATAAGACATTGACATAAAAAAAGGGATGCACAAAAAATCATGAGCCATCCACAAACTTTCAAATCACATGCAGTCAAAAAAATTCTTGAAATATTCAAAAAATATCATGCATGAGGTACGTGTACTTCCATCTGATCTAAATAGTAACAAGAACAAACAAAAAGACAAGCACACACATAAACGCCATAACGCTACAAGCACATTCTCTACAGTTCAAACCAAAAGAGGCGACTCTTCCCATCCAAATACCCTGACTACTCTCTCAGTCACAAATCCGTGCGGATCAAAGCTTAGGCAGAAAAATAAAAAACAATCCAACCGGCACCATCCAAACAGATTTTACCCACTTCCACAACATTATAAACGCATCACAAAAACATATAATCCGATCAAAACGCAAACAATCAAAGATCAATTGGATCAGAACAGACGAAACGCAATGCACACACACTTCAAACCACAAACTAATCAAAACCAAACCGATCAACCGAATCTGGAGGTACCGCTTCGATAACAACAGCATACACGCGGAACGTCAATTTCTGATCATCGCAACCTTACAAACCGATCTCCTAAAACTCTGTAAGTTGCCGAACGGACAACAAAAATTACCATCCAAAATCACCCTCCCACCCACAAACCGCATCCGACGAGAGCATCCCAACAAACAAAACAGAATTCGTCCACTCACACACAGCATAGAAACCCCACGACAGCAATCAACAATCGCATCAAAACGAAAACAAACACACCTCAATCGCATCCAATTCAACACCAACACCAATTCAAAAGCAAAAAACAAAAAAATAAAATAAAAATAAAAAACAGAACAAGCGAATCCGAAGGAACCTAGATCCGATTCCGGCCGAACCAGGACAGCTAAGGATCGAACGAAACGCCGATGGGCGGCGAGGCCAGAGGCGATTTCAGCGGAATGGTAGGGATGCAGGGGAAGATCATGGAATAAGAAGGGGATGGAAGTTATTATCTGCCCTCTGCTTTTGAACATAATAACAGAAAAACCAGACATTTGGATAAAAAAAGTTGAGATTATGGATTTTACATTTCTATCTTTATTAGATTTGGTGTCAAAAAATGAAAAAATGTGGTCTTTAGATGCCTGATTAGTTACATCATACATGAAAATGTGTAGATAGTCTTAATGTATAATCAAAGTTATATAGATTCATAACGATCTCTTTTTTTCAATGTGTCTAAATATCTATGTATCTATTTATCTATCTTTATATTTTATTTATACTATAAATTAATTTTTTAATATAATTAATTTTAAGCCTAAAGTAATATTAAATTTTATAGGGTTCGTCCATTATTATCTGCATGATATATCTACTTTTATATATATATATACATATATTTATTTATTTATTTATATTCACTAATGATAAGGGTTCTTTATCGTGGGCATGTGTTTAATTTTTAAGCCACAATGATATTAATTCAAG
>JAVDBV010011250.1:0-10072 GCA_032619315.1 Piper longum
TATATATATATATATATATATATATATATATTTTTATTTATTTATATATGAACGAAAGCAGCTTCTCAACCTGCATCTTGCACTTGAGGATTTACAATGGCTGCTGGTAGCAGAATTATCTACACGATACTAGAAGCCACAGAAAAATAGGAGGGACAAATCGGTTTTCTGCTGGAGAGATTAGTAGTCCAACACAACCAAAAGCTGAACACATAGGAATTATGGTAACAATTATCAGACAGAAGTTCTGGTTTGCCAACAATCTCTGACTATGTTTATCAAGCTGCAAGGTTTTCAAATAGAATGAGTACTGTTCCCAAATTTCCAATGCAACCATAAGCACAAACATATAAACATGCATATTCCTACAAAAGGGCAAGCCCAAGTTGATAATCTAATAAGACCATGCTATTCGTAAGCCCAAAATTTCCCTGATTGTATTGGATGTGGGACTAAATTAATCTTGATATATAAAAATTAACCCAACTAAACATTGCCCTCTCAATCAAACAAGCCACTTAGACACAACCCTAGATCAATGATGTATACTGAGTTGCCTCTGATGCTAACAGATCAGCTGCGAGTGCGCTTCTATCATTTGTTCAAGGGTCCATCAAAGTTGAGGGATCAAAAGCCTGACCATTTCTCGTTATAACATATCATTATTAGATATGAAGAAAAATGATAAACATGTTCAGTTAATGGTCATTGAAGCACCATTGAGCTAGCTGCCACACTTCTTGTGTAGGACAATCTTTTCTCAAACCATTGGGGTGGCTGCAGGTATCTCTCCAAGAAAAAATGATGCATGACAGGCCTATACAAGTTATTTCATGTCAGAGAACAATCTAATTGTACAACCACAGCAGCTAACCCCAGAAAATAACCACAAAAGGAAATAATACCTAAAATTGTCACATACTTTTTGAAACGACTTGCGCTTATCCTTTTCCTGCATGCGAAACCAAATTAAGAGACAAACGGAGCAAAACATTTTAATTAATTTATATACAAACTGCTTAAATGATACAGACACTTGTCATGTATTCACGGCACTGAAGAAATGTCCAATCCCCGATCCCATATCGACCATGTGCTCCTCCATTCCTATGACTGAAAAGAAATAAATTAGAACTAGGTTAAGTAGTCAACAACACGATATCAGGTCAAAATATGTAATACTCAGACATGCTATACCTTCCAATCAGGTATTCACTGAGTGGGATCGTCCCATCAACCCATTCAAGTACTCCAGCACTAGGGGTAAAAGGTACAACCTGTTTGATCAAGAATTAGTAACAAAAAACAAAACCTATACAGATGTGGTAATCAAATTGTGTGTAACACTACTAAATTGAATATATTTTAATAGTATCCTAACCTTAATAGAATTCTAATAAAATGCTTATAGCATGATAGTGCAAGGGAAAAGTTAAAGTCAAACACAGATAAAAATGCTACCCATGAACTTTACAACAATTAAGTAGTCAAATCAAAAACATGGATAACAATCAAACTGCCCAACATGAACACACCCATAGTTGGAAAAAGCCCAGTACCAATTAACGTGTGTTATTATGGTATCGATCAAGAGAACAAGGTTATCAACTTAATAATAGTTCATTTTAAAGCATGGTAACTATACTAAACTTTAAGAAATGTTCCGAATCTGGCATGTTTTTTACGTAGAGCAGAATATGACAAATTCGGAAGCACAATAGATACCTTTAATGCTTAGTGGTAAAATACCTTGTATGTTCTTATCCTTAATCTCCTTTTCCATGTATCACGATTACTCAATAGAAATGTGTTAACCAAACCAAAGAACTGTTCCATAACCTGCTCCACCCAGTTAGCATCATGAATTAGAATTACTCCAAATATCTTTAATTAATTTCTAAAAAAGAAAAAAAATAATATTCATGTATAAAAATACGATACACAAGTAGATGGCAATCACGCATGGTAATTCTTCATTCTACTTAAAATGAGGTAAACAAAGAGCAAGTTTTAGGTGTATATGACCTCAAAATTGTTATAAGGTTCATGTTTGTTTGACTGAGTCCACTATATATTTGCATGTATATCTTTTTGCTGTTAAATAGTTCTTGATTGTTAGCTAATCAGTAGCTATTTGGTTTCTAAATTGAATTCAATCTGGAATAGATGTCTCTATGTACATATATCTATAAATACACATAGTAGGCTAATCTATGGATATCCTCTTCATCATTTATGTATTCTAACAGAAACAATATGTTCCAAATCTAATTCTACCATTTTCTCATAAGGCTTATCCCATAAGTGAAGATGTATAATGAAAGCGATGGTCCCTTTACGGGACTATCAGAAAAGCCATTTGGGGAAAGGGCATCTATTTTGTTTGGCATATTTCAGTCACTTTTTAGAAGTTGAGAGGGATCAATTGGTGTAAAAAAAAAGCAAGCCACTGATTTCCCAACCCATTCCAGCTGGAGTAAAGCATTGATGATAACAACTATCTTTGATGATGCGCAACTTTCTTGACCACTGGTAGGACTAAAGACTAGTCATTGACAATGGAGATAACATTTACAAGAAGCTTAAGCTATTACTGGAAGACTAGAGTCAACCAATGGACATCAATTACCACCCACCCCTAACTAATTACCAGCGAAAAAAAAAAGCCAATTACCAACCACACCAAACCCAGGTACTAGATAAAGACAAGCGAAACGCATCAAATTAACATGCACCTGGCCTACTCTATCAATGAGAGGTCAATATTCATCAGCCAAACTAATACATAGATCACATGAGCCCTGGTTGAATTAACCTAACCAGATGTTCAATGACAAGATGATGGTTTCTTGAAGGATTTTACCGTGTACCCACACACAACTCTGATTGGAAAAGAAAGAACAAAAGCCACACAAGAAGTTGGAAGAAGATCCTGAAGTCCGAGGGAAAAAATAATTCGTAAGTAATTATGTAAAGATCAATTTATACAGCATCTTGTCGGAGGTCATCATTTCCAGATTTGGCAAGTTGGCGATACTTCTGACCATTAGAACCAAAGCATTCCACAACTTTTGGTGCATTTATGCCATTCATTATCCTGTACATCAACAAAAATATGGACAGAGACATTGAACCATGTTCATGTTGATAAGATATGAAAAAAAAAACACTCATGCTATCACATACGTGACAGTATCTGCCAAACAAGTAAAGTGTGGAAAAGATCCTTCAACATATTGGCAACTATGATCCACAGGCAAATTAGCAGTCACTACAGGTACCTGCCAAGATGCAAACTTAGTAATGCAAAGATTTACACAATGTTGTCAGCAAATACATTTCCACAATCAGCATCCACAAGTGGGATATGGCATCTACCATGATACCAAGGTTTGCAACATCAGATATCGGAATAATGTTGGATGACTAGAAAGCTAAGATGCAAAAGATATGTAAAAGATATACCAGAGATATGTGAAAACTGTCTGATGTTTGGAGATCAGTTTTGTGTTAATTAAAAATGTCATTATTACATGCTCACGTGAAATACATGCAAATAGCAACAATTTCATAAATAATATATTCATAAACACAAATTAAACAAATTTATATGCCCTTACAATCATGCAATCACAGAACTATTGACATCTAGGTAAGATATACAATAGAAAGCATAATATCAAGTTAAATTCTGTATTAAATTCTTTTTTTCTTTGCTGCCTCTGTAAATTTTTTAATTTTTTCTCTATTTTTTTTTTTGGAAATTGATGTCTTCAATGTTGTTGATATATCTTGGATACATCACCGATTTGTCCCCAAAATAGGCGAAATCAAATTGCCACCTCTTACCATGTTAGCAAACAGATATATTGCCAATATCTCTGGATATATCACGATGCATGATACATGCGACTGTGTCGAGTAGTGGACTTGCCACAATTGCTGGTGTATAATATAAAAGATTTTTAACAAGCCATCAATTTGTAAGATAATAAAAGCTAAATAAGGAGATCAAATTTGACAATTATGCATTGAGTACTTATGTGCAAACTATGGTCATGTTTTCTTGACAACAAATGCAACAAAATAGTAACTAAACAACCAAATAATTTTACCAGTTCCAACTGCTGAAGGCAACGAATTCCTCTTGGCAATGTAATTTTCTTATTGGTGTCCTGTTCAAATAACACCATAAGCAAAGCTGCAGATGTAATTGCATATGGAAACATATTATCAAAGTTCTCTAATCACTTGTTGCAGGATATATCACAAAATTACTACTTGATGTTTTTTAACAAGAGAACTAATGCATGGTGTCATGTCATTATCAGAAACGTCATGACCCCTATGACCTAGTAGGTATGCATTTGAAGAAGATTGATGTAGGGCAAGTTTTCTTATGAAGTTTTTCTGCGAGGAAAAGGGGGATTCTCTTCGGAATACTATTTCTTAGATTCATAGATGCAATTCAATTACCTTGACACCAAAGAAAGAGTTCAACTCACTGCTAGATTTCTGTTATAAGGTGAAATATCATTTAATACTCCAAAAGATAGAACAAAGATAAATATAATTTCAAGCATAAGAGAAAAACAAGAACTTTAGGAGAACGCTTGATTATATCCAAACGCCTGAAAGAAAAAGAGAAGGCAATGATTAATGATTATGTGCTTGTAATTAAGGTTTTCGAGGTAAGTTGGGCTTGGGAGGTAAAGGAGGACGTGTGAGCCTTGAAGCACTTTAAGGTCATTGAAGAATCTTTTGTTGCACTCCGCACCACACCACATAGAAGGGATGTAGTTTAAGAAAAGAGGCTTTAGGAGGATACTTTGATACTTATTTGGGTGAGAAAAAAAGTCAAACCATCTAATCTCATTGGAAAAAGGCATAGATTTGGTGGATAAAGTGACGTTTTTGGAGGGTAAGATGGAAAAACATGTTTGCTATGAGCAGTGGAAAAACAAATAGTCCTTACACTTAAGGGTGCCCTGGCACATAGAGCACCTATTGGCTAAGTGCTCTCCTACAGTCCTACAGTTCTTGTTCTTCTCTTAGCTTTGAAGTTTTTGTTAACTTTGTATTAGTTTACCCTATGTGGATTCTAATGAAATTTTACCTTATGGGTCCGTTTGGTTGACATGAAAATAGTCTAAATGAAAAACAATTTCATATGACATAGAAATACAATGAGATGAAATTATATGAAAATTTTAAAAATTTCCCTTATATGTTTGAATAGTTAGAAAATAAAATGAAAATGGAATATTCTTTCCCACGTGCATGTGCCTCCAAAAATTTTCCCCAATTTCTTTTGTTTTTTGTAAGAAAATGTTGCTTTGTAAATTTTTACATAGACTGAAATTAAAATTTCTTTTAACTAAATTTCAAGACATCCAAACAAAAGAAAAATTATGCCCTCCAAAATTTACATTTCTTTCATGTAATTTCAGGACAACCAAACAGACCCTAAAGAACAAAAAATGCCATTAGACATGACTAGCCAAGCATTAAAAACATGATGGTTTGTTTGATGTTTAAACCAAACAAGGGTGCCATGACACGTTTTGGGAAGGATGACACAAGAAGTTCCAACAACTCCTACAAGAAAATTTGCATAAAGGATGTAACCAGCTTACACCATCTCCAACATTTGACACGTGATATTTTGGATTAGCATTCATAGGACTTCCTCAACACTAGTGGCTTCTCCTATGATGACTCAAGAACTTTCAATAATGGATTATGCAGAAATGTCAAAGATATTCTCGTTGAGATTAGCAAGTTTTTTTATCACTGAAACCTGGGATAAAGGAGCATTGGTTAAGCCAAGGGTCAAGCACAGGGTACTCCTTCCATTGCCAACTCTATAAAAACACTCATAAAAAATTATTATCCATGAGAGAATCCAAGACTAGTACACACAGTTCCAAGTTTGTTTGAATGTAAACCCCTTGGTTAAGCTTTCTTTGTGCTTGACATCATGGGTGAAGGGGATACATGGGTAAGAAGGGTTTTGCAAATGCAATTCAAATTTATATTGTGAAAGCTGTTGCTATCCGGGTTCCACTTCTCAAGAAAGTTGAAAACAACTTAACAATGAACTTTAAATATACTTGAGGCATTTGAAAGTGGGGGCCTAGTAAAGAGACGTGATTAAAGACAAATTTTACAAGTTGAAGGAAACTGACATAAGACAAAAGACTAGTTTTCCATGCTTGGATCTTGGCTTTGATCTTTTTAGTGAGAGGGATATACACATAGAATAGAACTTTTTAGCACTAAGAACTCCGAAGTGATCAATGGGAGCACATTGATGGAGAAATGAGAACTCGATTTTACTATTGCTACTACCATACTTATTCTTCTTCCTGTTGCTTTTGTTGAAGCTTTAGTATGCATAGGCCTGTTTCTTGCTAAATCTCATTGCAGGCTGCCTCCCGAGGACAACCGTGCTGCATAGGCTGACTAAAGAGAGTTACTTGAGAAAATCAAAAGCTTATCACAAATAATAAATGAGAGATTTTGAGAGCATTCCTCATGACGGAAGACAAATATGTCCATCCTACAAGCATGCCATGAAGCACTTTCATACAAAGAATAAAACAAGTAGTGAAAAGGCAGAGGATCCAAGGAATCTAAGTCCTGGGGAAATTCAACTCATGTAAGGTTAATTTTAACTTTATCAGAGGTCTTTTTCCAATCAACCTGATATGCATAACCTCTTAGGCCCCACCCGAAAGTGAAAGTTATTGAGCAATTCATGGACAAGAAAAAAATACTCTTACGAATCAACCTATCATTCAAGAAAGCCAACCAGTTTAGACTAATCAAGGAAAGCAAAATAGGGGAAGGCCAAAGCGCCTCAGTTTTGGAGATGTACTTAAAAATAAAATTGCCAAGCAAGATAGGGCTAAAGCAATTGAATAATTTGGCATCTAAAGTTTTATAGTTTACATAGATGAAATACTAATTAAGGGCCTGAAGTATCTACTTCTCAAAAAAGTGATTCATGAAAAAACAAGCTGTTTTGAACAAAATTCCCATAGAACACTAAAAATTCTTTGATAAAACCATATGGGCTAGGAGCAATGTTATTTGCAGGTAGCTAAACATTGCTGCTTTGATTCTCTTTTTGCTAATTTCCTGCGTCAAAACTGAAGCTCATTGTTTGTCAATAAGTGATGAAAAAAATGTACGAGGGAGACCGGTAGAAAAGGATCCAAAGAGACCCGTGAAAAATAGCTCTGCCTATATTCCAATGTCTTCCAGGATCAAAAAGCCAATGACCATAGTAATTAACAACCTCGTTGTAGTCATTTCTCGATGTATGGTCGGAGACTAGAGCAAAACCTTCATGAACCTTAGTATACTAGACTTTCCTCTGTAACTTCTCATTGCTATTAGAAGTTATTTCACTTTAAGTATTGTACTTAAGTTCGAATAATAATTTTTTCTTCATCTTCCACCTTATAAATTGGACCGGCCGGTCTGACCCGGTAGTACCAGGTACTGGGACATAAGGTCCGACATTCGATAGGGTTGCACTCAGCCCAATTGAATGCCTCCAGTATTTATTGCAACCTAGCCAGTAGGACAAATCTATCCGGTATCACAATGAAGGCGTCGGCAAAATCTGACCATCACCTTCACTGTCGACTTCCTCACCATCCTCACCACCAAACAAGAGCGGTGGGATGTCTGTGCTCAATCTTCTCCCGATGGCAACCCTTGGCCATGGTCATGGCCATGGAGGTGCTGGCCTACATGCTGCTGAGGCCCATGAAGATGCCGTCGCTGGTGATGTCGTGGAAGAGGCAATGCAAGCAGATCAGCCCTGCCGCAGCCCACCGGCCCCTCCCTGTTTCGAGTGCATGGAGGTTGGGGGGGAATGGGAGAGGACTGCACGTGGGTACGGGAGTGGGAGGAGAGCTGCACGTGTTTTTCTTTTTATTATTAATTTTTCCAAGAGGCTACTGGGGTGGGAGCTGCACGTGTATTAGCTAAATTTTGGTTTTTAAGTGTAGATAATAATAGTTTACAAAATCCGTTATAATACATCAAATCCGGTTTAAGCAGGTTCAATTTGGTTGAGCAAGTGTTATAATACAGAGTTAGAGCAAATGTGCCTATCGCATTGGTTTATTGTTAAGCAAATAATATTTAAAAAAAAAAACTTCCAACTAAATATTAATATCTACTAACTAGAGAATGTGTCCTGACAGCAATATCCGGGATAGAGAATAACACTTTCTACAGTAGCATCTTCCAACTAACCTCTTTTTTTGTCTCCAGTTCAGCTAGCTTAATATACGTTTCCACCATCTGCTTCATCTATGATATCAAGAACACAGTCATTATATATGCAAGTCAACAAATCATTAACTCCAATAAAATGCATTGGCATACAATTATATCTACATTGTAAAATGGAAGAAAATACCTGCATTATCCTATTCCCGTGGAAGGTAAATAATTCCTTCAACAGATTTTCAGCTGCAGACTTCTTTTCCATGTCAACCACAAAGGAATTTCTACTTCGCTGTTTGTCCTTCACTCGATCTCCATTAGCCAAAGCAAGTAACTGCAGAGAAAACACGTAATAGCTTGACAAGTCATAGGAAAACATCAAGTCACCAATAATTGCCATTTTCAATACCTGAAAAATAGTATGATATGGGTGTTCCCTGGCCATTTTCTTCACAAGTGATACTAAAGCATACTGCAAACGCAAAAACATAATGGATTAAAACACTCGGTACTTTGTAACATTTCTTTCAGTAAAAGACTGCCTTCCTAGATATACACCTGGAATTTATGCGACCCATTACTGTCCTTTGAGCTACCCATTCTAGATGCAATTTGATAAACCAAAGGCAAAAATTTGTGTGACTGAATCTGCAAACACCCTTCTTGGTAAAGTTAGCAAACTATAACCACCACAAAAATAAAGAATGAATCCATCAGTATCAAGTAATGCAAGAAATAAGTAATTACCATAACCAGAAGAATACTCATATTTCAAGAATAAAAGTTCATATGAAGATAATTGTTTAAAACTTTTCAATCATTTTGTCAATAAAGGTGACACACTTTTGGCATCATTATCAAATTATTTGGGACTGAGATGTAGGGAGACAAAATTGTCCCTATCAACTAATTGAGATTCACCAAGGCAGACTGTGCAGCAAAATAAATAGTCACATCTCACCTCCTTGACTGCCTCAAGCATGCTCCTAATCACATTCAATCTTGAACAGAGGCTAAACCACAAAGACACCAACCTAAATACCTAAAAACAAGCAGATGAGAGATTATTTGACTTGGAAGTGCTCTTATCTATCATCCAAAGGCATACATAACAATCTTATGTTTTCAACAAGCTAATGCACAAACAGACACATAATATTTTTGCAATTTTTTTTTCAACCTATACCCTTATTGTAGCTTATATTCTGCCCAGATATTCTTGCTAAAAATATAAAAAATGTAACTTTTCCATTACTTGAGTGAAATATACACATAATAAAATTCCAAGGAATCAACAATTCAATATCACCAGCATTGAACATAGTCAAAAAATACAGCATTTTTTGTGAGTCAGCACACAAAATACTTGTCAATTTTTGCGCCCATGCTCATGTGTATACCACCTATTTATGATTGAGCCTATTTCATGTTAGGCAGGAAAAAAAAGAGCACAACTTAGTTTATCTATACAAATTGAGTGATGTGGGTGAATTTTTATTCCATACGTGCTTCTTTGGGTCTTACTGAAGAATAAATAAGAAACTAGCAAATATTGTCTCAAAAAGTTTGAATCCAAATAATGCAATACTTCATGTTCTATAAACAATAAACCAAGTTTATACCACTCGCAGATCATATCTGTCCCCTGCAACCAAACAACGTTGGTATCCTGTCAATGCGACGTCAAGAAAATGATCCCTGTCATCCTGTGAAGTAGTAAAGTTTATATATTAAATTCCAGCAACAAAGACTACATGACAATGCATACAATGAATTACACTTTCTTCCCAACATTCAAATTTCACTATTTGGTTGTAAACCAACT
>JAVDBV010011255.1:0-10004 GCA_032619315.1 Piper longum
ACCTGGACTTTATTATTTTAGCAATGATTTAAAAAAATTAACTAAATGCTGTGTAAATGTAATTGATGTAATTTAATATATTTAGTATAATAAGTTCATTTTATGAATATTTGTAAATAAACGAAAATAAATGAATATTAATGGATTGATCACAAAATTATGCTTTTTTTTCTTTTTGTTTAAGGAATAATTTCATGATAAATGATTTAATATATAATTATTTTGTGGATCACATTTTTTTAAATGGCATAATGTCAATAATTCACAGATAGACTTTGATTTTAACTTTTAATTGAAGGAAGGGGTAATAAAACTCTGATTTTTTAGATATAAATTTTAAAAAATAAAGAGATAAATTATAGAAAATTAATATATATATATATATATATTATTGTATGTTAATTTGTTCAATCCCATCTGATTCATTGGTGCATGATCATTTATTTATTTTTGTTATTAATAAGAGTTGACAGAATTGTTGCTTTAAATTAAAGTTTTTAATAATTAAAGCTTTAAAGGTATAATTATGGTTTAGATGATATTTTTATTTGCCAAGTTTATGACTTTCAATTTTTTTTAAACGAATGTAATTTGTAATTTGATTTTTAACAAATAAAAAGAATATATGATCGAATTTCTTAGTTTCAAATGTCAAAAAAAAAACATAAGTTGGTGATAATTTATAATTATTATTAAATTATTATGTATATTGTTCGACGTGGGAAGATGGGAAACAGAGGAGGCAAACAATGAACAAAACCATGGGCTGTTTGGGAAACCAAGGGGCATGCCCGCCCAGTTGGCAACGCCTTTCATGCATGCAGTAAAACAGCGGCATCTTGGGAAATATGAAAACAGGGGGCTTCAAACATTATATGTATTTAACAAAAGTTTAGCATATAAACAAGTGATAATGTTTTGATTTTAGGCCGTTGGTTGAATAATCCACAATCATAATGATATTTTTATGGGAAAAAAAACGCTGCACAATCAAATTTTACTCTTGAACCCAACCCTTGGCCAGGAAGAAATTTTCAGAAAAAGTTTCCTGGGTCTTCTTCAACACACGTGAAATCGCAGACACTGAAATGGTGCAATGCTACACAGGATGGGCCATTGCATGCTGTAATTGGGACATAAGTTTTTCCGACAAAGGCCAAGCAAAGGAACGTGGTGGAGATTCAACCACTGCAAATGTTAAGCTGGGAAGTTGCTGATGCAATTTGAATTGAAGTTTGTAATGAGAAAAGCTTCATTGTGTCATTACTACGTTTTCCTAATGCAATGTGGTTGCTCAACCATACCACCTCATTTGATTGACTCCATTTCATTGCAATCCAATGCAAGTCAATTCTGCCTTGTTTTTCATTCGCCATTATCTTTTCTTTGGCATAAATCTGAATTAGGTGCTAATGTGATTAACATGTAATTTTCTATCTGATTTCAAACATTGGTTCCTTTGTGTTTTGAATGCCTTCAATTTAATCCAACATAGAGGGTCCACAACATTGCCCCCTCTTGTGCTTGCTCGATCATACACCATGAACACAAACCTGGTTGAGTGTAGTGTGGTGTGGGTCATCTCCATTCAACGTACTCCATACAAAGGTCAATGCTTGTGACCTTAATAAACAATCCAACAATGTCTATATAGTATATTCCATCAATGCCTGCATTGAGTTTTCACACCACTGTGCTCTAAATTTCATCTATTGGACTCCTTTAAAATGTTAAGGGTGGTCATTAAAACAATAATCTGAATCAGTTGAATATATATGAATACAAACAAAGTCATATGACACATTGACAACACCAGACACATGAAACTTACCAAGCATGCAACTCACCCTCAAAGAAAACTTGTTGCAAACAATACCAAGACAAAATGAAAGATACTTATTTGAAGTTGAAGGGTTTCCTTCCAAGACCAGCAGGCAAAGAAGTGGTGGAGTCCACACTAATGTTACCAATTGCATCCATGGGCTTCAGGGTCCCACTCATCCTCTGTGGACCTGAATCCTTCCCTAACAACACGTTGGATGTGGCCTTGCCCCACCTGAGGGACCCAATGCTTTGGCCAAGGGACATCCTCATCCTCGGCTGGGCCCGCATTGCCGCCGGCCCATCCACAGGTCTATCACTTGGGCTGCCCACGTATGCCCTAACCTTCGCCTTCGCCGAAACCGTCGGCACCATGTAATTTGGCACCGAGAACGGCGGGCAGCTCGTCAAGCTCTCATCGTCCCTCACCGGGGTCCTCGGCAGGAACCCTGCAGCGCCAGATTTGGTCCTTATCTGCTTCGCCGGCGGCATTTTAGTTAGCGCCGGGGAAAGGAGCGGCGACCGGTGGACGCCGGTCTGGGCCGGGCTGAAGTTGGGCCGTTTATTGGGCTGGGCCGGACTGATCATAGTGTTGGGCTGTGGGCTGGGCTTGGGGAGTGGGCTCCCATCTTCTTTGGGCATAGTGGTGGCCATTTCTCTTTCAACCCAATTCCACCAATACGGCAATCCTCCGGCTCTGATGACCTTAATTGCATCATAGGCTGTGTCGGGAGTGGCCTTCCACAGCTTAATTCAATACCAAAATAAGATTTGAAAGAAAATTTCATGTCACCAGTGTATAAATATATGTATAATACAAGCATTATGGAGAAAACAAGATGAATGATTAGTTAAATTGATAACCTGGTGAGAATAAGAATAGGCCAGGGCCCTCTCCCTCTTCATAACCGCTTCAACCTTCCTCTGCAGCCTTGCTTCCATCTCATCCTTGGTTAATAGGCTGTCATCCCACTCTTCATGCAGCTCTTGCTCCTTCTCTGATTGCTGTTAACACACCGTACACAGGAAAATGTATCAGTCACTCCACAAGCTCTCTCTCAAATGACCCACTAAGCTAGTGATTATTTTGTCTAGCTGATAAATAAAATTGTGAATCAACTAACTAAATTTTTCCAAGGAAAATCCATTATAATAGTAATATGAGTTCCGAGTTTTTCTGAAATGTAAGTGATATAAGCATATGTTCTTACTGGGGGAGTGAGTGACCAGCTGCTCATGATGCTCTCTTGCTCCGTGTAGTGAGATTTGTGCTGTCTATGGGAGGCCCTGCTCTCCATCATCTGCACCCTCCTCGAGTGGATCTGCGTCCGAACTCTCACGACCCACTGCATGCATTTCATGGCGTTCATGGTCTGCCGTTTCACGCTCTGCCCCCTCATCACCCCTTGCAGCCTCACCAGGCCCTTGAGCAACCTGTAGCTCCTCCTTGCTGCGTACCCTCTGTAGGCTGCTTGGATTCTAATGGCCGCCAAATGGTGCTTGTGATAGGTGATGGGTGCAGGCTTTGGGCTACGGTAACTGTTAATGGGCGATTTGGGTCGGTGCAGAGGAGGAGCTTTTTGGGGTGGTGGGAAGTTTGGCTTCTCATTCAGTACCTTGGGTGGTGGTGGTGGGAGAGGAGGTGGTGGCGGTGGCGGCAAGACATGGGGTCTGATCTGGTGGAAGAGCTCTCTGGAGGAGGGGGAAGGTGTAGTGTGATGTTTGTCATGGCGTAGATACTCCCTGTCTGCGTCTCCCAGTATCTTTTCAACACTGCTGGGCTCTCTGTAGAGTGGGATGAAGGAGCTGGTCTGTTCTCCATGCTTTAGCTTCCCAAGTCCCCATTTCTTATTGTCCTTGGAGTTTCTCTTCTCTGCTCCCTAGGGTTGAGATGTAGTCCAAATTATGATACAATTGGTGATATTGAGATTGCCAAGGAAGAAGATCAAACTATGCACATGCTTATGTGTTACAAAAGCTTACATGGGAAGATGGTAACTTGTCTTTGGAACCCGCGGGAGCAAAGACCCTTTTCAGAGCTGAAAACCAGCTTCCTTTCTTGCCCATGGCTCCGGCATTACTTTCTACAACAGCCGGTCATAATTCAACAAGGTTGGCATGAACAATAGCAGGAAGATAAAAGCAACAAATAGAAGCCAACAGATACAGAAATTTGGTTGTCATTCTTTCCGTTGAAACTAGCTAGCCACCCCATTTGTGTTGTATTTGACTATCAATTACTGGCTGTTGGACATAAAATGCATCAAGGAAATCTATTGGTAACTTGCTTTTTCAAGGACTATGGAGTTGGACTCTGGGCAATTACAGTTAGTACCTATGCTATTCACAAAGAAGCCGTACCTTATGCTGTTTGTTTTTCTGCAATATGAGTTGCAATATATGATTGACATTCCTTTCTTTTCTCTTTGCAAATTATTCCTGTCAATGTCGCAAATCCCACAAACGTCCAACAAAACTGAGATGATCAATCATCCTCGTCTATGAACTTCTTCATTTTAAGCTAAAACTACATAACCTTTCATGATCAGCTGTTAATTACAAGTTGCATGAAAAACTAAACATGAACCTTTAATTGAAGAAGAAAGACATGCAAATTTTTTTTGAAATCAGCTAGCAAGCAGTATAAAACTAGAATTAAGCAAACTTCACTCACCAATTCATTTGCTTCTTTCTTGTACAGGAGGTGGTATGAAGCATAGCGGCTTCTCCCCCCTTACAAACTATTTTTTCCTTTCTATGACTTCTCATTTAACCAGTTCTTATCTACATCTAACAGTGAATTTCATTGATCCCAGCCCTTTTACCTTTCCCCCGGCCATTTATACTGTTCTTTTGTCACTATGATGATGGGGAAGAGTATCTCCTCAATTGCCCATCTCCTCACTCCATGACCCCGACCAACTTTGCTTCGATGGAAAGCTTTCCCGAGCCCAATGATGGAAGTAACTGTTTGGTCGCCTCCTTGTGATATAAAACATCGGTGGATAAACATTTGATCGTTAGATAGAAGAATAATAAACTGGAAGAATACAGAAAAAGTTGGCCAACTACTTGAAAGAAAGCTTGTGAAATTATAGCACCCATTAGCCTTTCTTCTTGATCTGCAACATGTCACTCACGGTTTGCTCTCTTCTTCTTTATTACATGTTGCAAATAGAGATATTAATGTTCCCATGTAAGCTTTTAGCTTCTAATCAAACTGGGTCAATTATTTTTTGGATGAGATGACAAGCAAATATGATAAAAGGATGAGGTTTGCTTCAAAGCCAACCCAAAATTCATTTAAAAGGGTACTTGCTTGTGAAGATTAGTGGTGGTTATCTCATCCAAATCAGCGTCAGGCTGAAAGGCTACGGTTGTTGCTAACTGCTTATGTTAGCACAAGCTTGTTAACAAGCCCTTAAACGAATCAATTGTCAAAACGTTGGGTAATCTATCTTAGCTAGTAGTCGGCTACTATAAATTACTTACTATAATCACATATTGAAGCTACATCTTGACAAATTTATACGAGTAGAGTTTTCATTTGGATGGTAGCAAACCAAGTGCATGTAAAACAAAACACACACAGAATAAACTGGGTATTTGTACTTAATATCGTTGGAGATATTATTTGCGTACTAAGATTCGGTTTTGGCATTCCCTGTTAATTCTCTGCTTCGTAATTCTCATTCCCATTTGTGCACAAATATTTACAGAGATCAAAGTACGAGTTTAAGCTAAATGACATGCACTTCTATACAAGTGTAAAACAGACACAACTCTTTATACATTAACAAAATATACACATCATAGTACATGACTATGAAAAAAAAAGGGGAAAAAAATCTCTGGGGTTGGAACTGAAGCACGCTACAATATCATGCCGTGTCCAAAATCCTACACAATATGTGCTACTACTTGGGTCTTGCAACAAATGAAGGCTATTGATAAAGGCTCTCAAATTACATCTACAATCTAGCCCCCAAGAACAAGCAAACACAAGTGTTGATAACTGTAACTTTACAGCATCTATTTTACATAAGTATAGCAAAACAATTTCATAAAATAATTCCAGTATCCCAATACCCACAGCAGGAATTTCAATCCAGATAGCAATGCATAGGAAAAGCTTACGTGCGCCAATTTAGCTCCTCAAGCGAGGAAAGACAGTTGGAATTATAGGGTGTTAGTTTGGGCTTCCGCAAGTAGTGATCAATAGCTGTGCTTCTCTAACACTTAGAGCTTTAGAAATCATAAACAGGGCTTGGTGAGTGGGAGAAGTAATGGTCAAGTAACTCGAATGAGAAGAATAACCATGACAAACATGCTTGTCATAGCAAAGATAAGAAGCCAAGTCCAAACAAGTCGTTTTGGAACCCTCCACAGTTTGGGCATTCAGGTGTCTGGTGCGGTTCAAGCTATGCTCTACAGCTCTTTCAGTAGAATCCAAGATCTGAAAGGGGAAAAAAATCACTATTTGCAAATGCCAAGCCAGCTTCATGGAGAGTCTAGAACTTGATAAAGTCATGAAAACTAATTAGGAAAAGCATATATTTAATTTACAGCAGGCTTGCACGTCGAATCCTTTTTTACCCAAAAGAACTTGATATGCATATTCAAATACAAAATCACCAATCAGAAAAGAGGTCAAGATTAGAGAAGATCAATAAGACAGAAGCTACACTAATGAAGAAATGAAAGGAACTTGTGTCCCCAAGGAATAGGTTCAAATTGAAGATGTAGTAATAATTGTGAATGTGTTATTTGGAATGCATTTGAAGTAACTTCAATGTTTTGGACAGATTGATTCATCATGGCTACTTTCCCTGAGTTGTTGAGCCAAATCAACCATCTCGTCAGTCAAATCTTCTTGAATTTTTCTGTTTGAAATATGGTATTATTTATGAAAATTATGAAATAATAAATCCAACAAAGCAAGGAGTGTAAACATAAAACGGTTAATGCCCAACAAAGCTAATTACGAGGTCAACTAAGAAACAAGTAAATACACATATCAACCAGTTGTAATACCAATATCTTCACCCACCATCCATCTCCAATAAGCAATTAGTTTTCATTTTTATTTTCCAATTTTTTTTTCCGGGTTAAAGATAAGTAGGATAATGTTAAACATGCTTGACTATAGGTTGAGACCGCTTGAGACAATGTGTATGCCTCTTACCTGTGACTTCCAATATGTGCCTGAGTCACCACATCCAAATTGATAGGGTTAGCTACTACACATTTGTCTGAAATTAGTTATATATGAAGAAGAAGCCAACGTGGATAAAACCAATTATACCACCTCACCCGAAGCTCCTTCGCAGACCAGCAGGTGAGCTGACTTCTTCAGTTTGGGGGGTTTCTGCTGGGAATGGTGTTTGGATGACATCTGCTGCTCCCAACAATAAAGGCTGACAATATTGCTAGATTTGTTTATTTTATATAAAAGAATCAGATAGTGATCGGATTACAGAGCAGAAATTAAGCTTCTAATTCCAAAGATGAGGAAATAAATAGTATCTTTGAAGAGATTAATAGCAATTTTCATATGAGACATTCTAACTGTAGAATTGGACATGGATAGCTAGTTGTATAAATGTACATTCTTTACACATAAAGATAGGCACCCAGCACCTGCTGTAAATTAGACCATTGACTATGCATGAAAATCGCACTACAGATCATCTGAACACAGACATCTCAGCACATGCCAATTTCCCACAAAAGAATAGAGCATATCTGTCACATATCATAATGGTGAGAGTTGTTCAATAGACAGTTTTCACGGACATGAAATAGGAAGGCGAGGGTAAATATAGAAAAGCTTTACCAGCAACTAGAACTTCCCCAAATATCAAAGTAAAAGAAGTAGAGACATAAAACATGGATCCAATAATCAGCATATGCTAGGTGCAACATGAAATGTACAGTAACAGGGACAGAGTTTGCTTTAAAAATAATATTACAAATAGAAACAACATTGAAAAATGTACAGTCATGACTTACAGTTGGAGCATCTAATCTGGCGGCAATAGCATTAATTTTCTCTGAATATTCATTTATCATACCCTTATAGATTCTGCATACCGACATAAAAAATGACACTGGTGAAAGGGTGGTTAAAAGGGGAAAAAAAAGCCCAACAAAATTAATCATCGATTACCATTTACCCTATCAAACAATATAAGATGGCCTCTTTATTATCCATCTCTGGTTAGAATAAGTCATGCAACCATCATTTCATGAAACTTACCCTTTAAACAATTTAATGAAGGCAAAAATTCCGATCATAGTTTCCCCTAAGTGGAAGGTTCTTCTAGCATCTCATGTAATTTCTGACTCAACGTTTTCAAGAAGCACCCTTGATGTTGTGACATACTGCAGTAGCATTGCACGTGCAAGATTATAACCATTAACGTGACTTGGAAACTAGATTATCTTAAGAGAGCTAAAATAGCTTTAGGACTTCGTTCATAAATTAAAGAGCAATATCTAATCTCGTAAGAAGAACATTTAATTCAAATTTTTTCCCAACAAGACAGACTAGCCATGTTTACTACAACAACACATTTATCACCCAAATACGAGATAATCTGATTAGGATGACCGAAATATGAATACCCATTTTAACAAAAATGTGTGCATATACAGTTTAATTCCCAGTCCTACTACGGTCGTGAATAATCCACAGATGCATTTGAATGCCAACTTGGAATCGGAACCACATTCTTGAAACTTTCCTGGCAGTAGTATGGAAGCATAAACAACAACATAGAAAGAACAATATTTGTATGTGCTTCGCAGCCATTTCGAAGAAACTAACCAATCAAACGTTAGAGACCCTTACTTTTAAATTACTTACATGTAACAATTTTGTGGGATTCTGCTGATGGGAAGCAGAAGCTATCAATCTCATCAAGTTAACTTCAACTTTGCTATTTGCCCCTGGTATTCCCTACAACCATAGCTCTTGGAAGAGGAAGGGACACCACCTAGAGAAATGGAGTTTCTGTTTCAGTCCAAATAAAACCATGATTTTATAGCAGGCTCGATCATTCATCTTTTACTACCTCATAACAAAAAAGGTATTTTTCATTCCTCGGAACCGTGGATCCTGATCTAGGATCAATGAGACAATATATGGCAAAATTTTTCCGACCGAACGACCTTCCTGACGCTTACTCATTTTTGACAGTCTTATACCAGCTCAATGACAAGGGTATAATACTAGAGGAAAAATAAACAGCAGCTAAAATGATAAATAGTAAATTGAACAAAACAACGACTAGCATGCTTTCAATATGAACAAGAGCTCAGATTTACATACATAGTATCTTTAACAGAAAAAAAAAAAACAAAAAGGCTTATAGAGGCATACCTTATAATACGTGCTCAGAATATATGCCCATGTTAAGAGAAACAACTAGCTACTAAACAAATTCACATCCTTGAATACATGATTCATGGTTTGCAGTGTCGAGATAAATGGGCCGACTTCTCCGTGTCAGCGGGTGGACGATACTAAGTCCACCCGCAATTAAGATATCGGCGACATGTCACCGGTAAGTCCGCTATGATTTACTGCCGGGAAATAAACGAAGAAAAGGGGAAGGGGAGTGAAGCTTCCCTCATTCATTCCGGTCGACTCGAAGGCCGATAGGTGTAATATCTTATAAAAAAATAAATATAATAAATAATAAGAATAATTTTGAATGATAATATAAATAATATATTTTATAATAAATTAATCGGCTTTTAATTAAATATAAACAAAATTATTTAAAATTATATAATTAATTTTATCTTAAATACTAAGACCCATTACCGCCGTCACAGCCTGCCCTCCAATAATTTTATAGCACGCCTCCTTTACCAATTTTTTCTTGGGTACGCCCAATGGTGCACATGAAAAAGCAATATTGCCTCACGTGGTTTGTGATAATTGGGGCGGCGTCTGAGGGCTCACCCAAGTTCTGCGTGTTTAAGAAATAACTCCCCTTCCCGCCGATGTCTTTCCCGTGTTTACGACTCCTTCCATTTTTTTTGCCGTGCGCCATGGCATTCCGATCTTCCTCCATCGCCATCTCCCCCACTCTCCTCTCCCAACCCTAGTCTTCACCTCCAACCTCCCAAGCCATGGCCGAGATATCGCTCGAATTCTTGCTCCCATCATGGCG
>JAVDBV010011256.1:0-12636 GCA_032619315.1 Piper longum
GAAGGAACTCGCCGGACGCTGGATGGAAAGGTAGCGCCTTTCTCTGCCGAGGTTTTTTTCGTGGTGGAGACTGGAGAGGGGGAAGCAGGGTAGAGAGTAGATGGGAGATGAAGAATGGGAGTGGGTTTATTGCTGTTTATTTTATTTTATTTAATATTTGTTATGGTTAATTTTTTCGGTTTTTTTTATATTTACTAAAAAAATTAATTTTTAAATAAATTTAAAATGACTTATAATATAATACAATTTATTAAAAATTATTCGTATAATATATTTATTTTTAAGATAACTGATTGGGTTAGTTTTCTCATTTAACAAGAGCTATAAAAATTAAACTTTGGTTGGTAAGATCCACTTTAGCCCTTGAGAAACACGTGAAATCATTATGATAATAAAAATAACTTCTTAATCATCACCGTTGTATCCTATCAAACACCCTACACGTGGATTCCTGATGTTTACACAAATACAAGTTTTCATCACCCCTATCATTTATCTTAATTGTAATACTTAATTTTTATTATATTAGAACTTTATTTCTTTACTCTGTATTTCAATATTCTTAAGCGATCTTAGACTTTTTCATAATTCAATTTGATTCAGAATATAATACACTTTAACTAAAAGTTCTTTCTACAATATTATAATTAACTTTATTATACAATGTTTACCTATTTATTATTATTATATTTTGATTATTCTCGAGCGATATTAATTTATAATAGTCTTATCTATTATATCTATTTTTTAAAGAATATATTATTATTAAATTTATAATAGGGTTTAATTTAAGATGATTTAGATTTTCGTCTTGTACTTATAATAGAAAAAGTTAAAATTATAATTTAATTTACTTTTATAAATAAAGAATAAAAATAATTTTAAAAAACTTGCCACTAGCTTGCCCGATGTGGATATTATATAATATATAACTATTTGAATCAATTTAAATATAATACACTTTCATTAAAAGTTTATTTATAATGATATTTATTTATAATATTTGATTTTTATCATGGTATATATTTATTTTTATAGTATTATCTATTATATTAATATTGTTATTTATCAATTAATAAATGTTTATTAGTTTATTTATTTAAGAAATCTACTTACGTATAAATTATTAAACTAAAATGAGGTCTGATTATAAATAAGTTAGATTTTTTATTTGTAGTTAATAATAATAAAGGGATACAATTACAATTTTATATACATAAAGAGGAAAATCCTTAAGATATAAATGAACTACACTGAAAATCTCAAACGGATACTAAATACTGAAACGGCCTAGATTTAGGCCTAAAACTTTGACTAACATATAAATAAAATTTATATATCTCGTATACATACTAATAACTCATGATCTGGTGTAATATAACTGAAGCTATTATTTACACGTCGTATATATTCAGTCTCCATAATATGTTCTTATCGTAGTTATAAAAATCGGAATTAATTTTCGAGGGAGTCACTGAATTAGATCGAATTAGTGTAAATCGGTCCAAATTAGTCTAAATCGATTATATATAATAATTTAACAACTCATAACATAAATATATAAAAGTTGGGTATTTATATCATTTTGATATTATTGTGTGTATTATATTTTATGATATTTTTTCATATTTTTTGATTTTTTTAGAATTAGTTATTATTTTTTACTCGAATTAGAGGCGAGTTAATTTTTAATTACGATAATGACACCCACTATATTTTTTTTACCGATTCACTCCCTCGATTCCCTACATGCCCCACTCCTTCACCCCACCATCGCTACTGCCCTGCCTCACCTCCCCACACCAAATTATTCCCCTTCCCATTCGAAATTGGCTCAAATCGGTCGATTTCAAAATCGGCTTGAATCGATTAGAATCGGCTCAAATCAGCTGATTCACAAACTGATTTTTTTAAATCCGATTTACCCTATTTTTAAATTGGAATCCTTCTGATCTGATTCAAATCGACTGATTCTAAGTGGAATCAGTCGATTTGCATCATTAGTTCATATGACCATTTGAGCCTCGTACTCATGATCTAAAAAATGATCTAACTCGAACATACTCAAATCGACTCAAGATTGGCCTAAATTAGACTAAATTATAAATGGGTAAACCCTAACTTGAAAATAGGATTTTACATTATGTTACCTTTATCATAAGAGTTAGTTTGATAATTAATGATTAGACTTTACACCAAGTAACACAATAAATATAAAATTTATCACCCTCTTGGCATCGAAAGAGGAGGGGAGATGGCAATTAGGCCAAAACAATAGTTAAAAACTTAAAACATAATAACTCGATTTATTTACTAAAATTCGAACGTCAACTCATGTCAAGTTTAAACCGAGTTCGACTTAACTCAGATCTGGAACGGCACGACGGCTACAAGTCAGACACGATCAAAATGTCAAAGGAATCAACATATGGTTTGGGCGTTTTCGTAAATTACTATAATTAATCCGATCTTCCGACTTTACCCCTCACCTTGTTTTCGTCAAAAACCCATTCTCCCCACTTTCGTCATCCCTCGCCGCCGCCGCCGTCGAGGTCTCGACCATGGCCGCCCCGCCGGCGATAGCCCGCGCCGACTACGACTATCTCATTAAGCTCCTCCTTATTGGCGACAGCGGTATAGATCCTCCACTTTCGGTGCTTTGTGTTTTCAATTGACTGTCTTGCTTCGATTCGTGATTCGAGAGATTTCTAGAATTCGAATGGAATCCAGCTTGTTTATGATGTCGATCTTAGCGATCCGCCTGGTTTTTCCTGGGCATTTTGACTGCGGGGGGCAATTATTGCTTGCAATGTGTGATCTTTTTTTTTTTATCGGATATTGGTTGCGTAGAAGATTAGTGTAGAATTGGATAGGTGAATTTGCATTTGATTGAGGTTGAGGTCAAGGAAGCCAAGTTACCGTCATGCCGTGGGTTTCTACTTTCTAGGTTGGTTTCAGATGGTGCCTACCGTCATTTTGGATGTCTTGAAGCTGTTGACTATAGTCGTATTATCCGGATTTGGAGAATTTCAGCATCTTGTGCAGCAGGATAATCCTTATTTGAAGATGTCTGCTCATATTGTAGCATGTTTATTTTGAAATCATACCGAGGCAGGATGGACTTGGACTCAATAGATACCTCACGTGCTGTTGTATGTGCTGTGTACATGTATGTAAAGAGTATAATATGGTGATAGCCTGCATTTGCAAATTTATCTCCTCCCTTTTTATCTCAACAAGGCTAGCTTCTGATTTAAAATAGTTGAAGTATCATAAAGGTCATGGTCAACATAATTGGGTGGTAGTGTTGGTCTGATTTTATTATAAACATCTTTATGTACAAAACAAGTTTATATTTGAGAATGCAATTTTTGTTTGGGGTAATTTTCATTTCAGCATCTACCTATCATGACGCTTCATCTTCGAATGCCTACTTTTTTTGTACTTTGAATACCTTTCTGTTTTTTTTGGGTTTTCGTTTTGAGTGTATATTTGATACCTACTTTTTGTTATTTTGTGGTCATTTTATTTTGTTCTGGGTTTAATTTTAAAGACAAGTTTGGTTAAGGAAGTGATCACTGTAATTGACACTTTTCATTTAGTAAGATCTGCCTAATGTATGCTTTCAGGGGTTGGTAAGAGTTGTCTTTTACTTCGCTTCTCAGATGGCTCCTTCACTACCAGCTTTATCACAACAATTGGGTGATTTCCTTATACATTACATCCTTAAAATGGTGTTTTTTTTTGTCCATCTTGTTATTATCATGAATATTTGTGAGAACTATTTCTTGCTCAACAATCCTAAAATTGTGTGTGATTTGTCCACAAGATCAGTAGGTGCTCTTTGATTTTGTTTAAATTTTATTTATGATCACTCTTTGGACCTCTATCACTTTCTCTCTTGCTTTTCCTACTTTGTTTGTGATGTCATGGACCTAAACTTCACTTACAGGATTGATTTTAAGATACGAACAATTGAACTTGATGGAAAAAGAATTAAACTTCAAATTTGGGATACAGCTGGCCAAGAGCGATTCCGAACAATCACAACCGGTATGTTCTCAATTGTCATTTTCTGATTCTATCAGGGGATTTTTGTTGCATTTCTTTTTTCTTTTCTTTTTTTCTTTACAAAACTTGTGGGCATATGTCTTTGTAATTGCAGCTTATTACCGCGGTGCCATGGGTATTCTGCTGGTTTATGATGTTACTGATGAATCATCTTTTAATAGTACTTTCTTAATCTCCCTATTTTGTCATACAGTAGTACCCTGAATGACTGAATCTCATCTGTATTTAACTCATCTCTTCTCTTAGTTTGAAACTAATATCTTTCAAGCACAGATATACGGAACTGGATACGAAATATTGAGCAGCATGCATCTGATAATGTCAATAAGATTTTGGTTGGAAACAAGGCTGATATGGATGAGAGTAAGAGGGTATGCCAGTTAATAATACTGACTTCACTATTTGGGAGCATTTCTTCACATATGGGAGCACAGTTGTGTCGACTACCAATATGGCTTGTTTTATTTTCTTCTGTCATAACTGTTCGTAATTAACCTGTTGCAGGCAGTGCCTACAGCAAGGGGCCAAGCACTTGCAGATGAATACGGCATCAAGTTTTTTGAAACTGTGAGCCGTTAGCTTCTTTACTTGTTTTCTACTCACTGTTTGTGTTGACATTCTCCTTTGTAACAAAAGATGATCCTTTCCAGAGTGCAAAGACAAATTTGAATGTTGAGCAAGTCTTCTTTTCCATTGCAAGAGACATTAAGCTGAGGCTTGCTGAGACCGATTCGAAAGCAGAGGTATAACAACCCATCTATGTTACTTAAGTATTTAGTAGTGTCAGATTGATATGGCACAGGTAAGTTTGATATGATTTTCTTTGTGGGAAGATGCATTTGTTATATATTAACTTGACATGCTAGCAAGCTAGAGTGCAACTCACCCATCTTTTTATCTCATTTGCCTTTTGTATGTATAGTATCCTTGATTATATAAATAAATCCTTTTCGTGGTTTATCTCTTTTATGGAAAGATCTAATTTTTTCTGCCTTATTAATATCCTTCGAGTCATGATTGTTTCCTATTTAACTGCGTCCTTGTATCTACATTTTATCCGTTTAAATTATTGTGCGGTTACTTCCAGTAATTCTTATTTATTTGATGTGTCCAGCCTCAAACAATTAAGATTAACAAGGCGGATCAGTCAGCTGGAGACAGCAAAGCTCCTGAAAGATCGGCATGTTGTGGTTCTTAGGACTATATTGTTTACCTGTAGACGAGATGAAAGTGTAGTTTAGTGACTCGGGGCGGGACTCATGGCTTGATGTACAGATTGATTACGCTGGCAGTGTGTATTTCTATCCTGCTACCCGAATTTGTAAGAGGAGATATTTAGGCAGTGGACCAGTGGTGGTGATTACTGATTTCTACAATTCTTTTTTTCTTCCTTGAAGCTCTAAATTCTTAAAGTTGGAAGCGTTCTTGTGATGTATTTTTAAACTAAGTGAGCTGTGACCAGGGTGTTATCAAATTTCTTCTATATTTCTTATTGTCTAGCATTTTCACTTATATCTATATAACCAATTGAGGCTTCGTTTGTTGGGACACTTTGTAATTGTTATTTCGTTGAGTTGTGAGTAAATTTGACTGGAGATGGAGATGGATGAATAGATCAAACTCTACACACAAACTGATTATGAGTTGAAAAGTTGATTCAGGTATACAGAAGCTTTACTCGCTGACCTCATCTTCCTTAGGCGCAGGGAGAATAATCAATTCATTGGAAGGAAACGTGGGTTGATCTCCGAATTCCGCTTCAAGTGATGTAAGACAAGGAAGTGTAGAAGGTCGCATGTACACAAGGTTTTAAAAAGGATGTGAAAAGCAAAAGTTGGTATAGGCATAAGCATATCCTCGGAAGATGCCCTCCCGTCACCCCTACAAAGTTCCACAAACCATCTTGTTTAATAGCAGAGACCAGTTTTCTCCGTATATGTAAACTCCCAGCTTCATCTCCAACCTCACTAAGAGTCACCAGCCTTCTCGCAGCCTCTATGGACATGGTGGGCAGCTGCAACGACAACCAGGAAGCCGACGACCAAGACAGCCATGCCTGCGACAAGGGCAAAGCCTTAATTAGCTGGTGATGCTGATTGCGTTTGCAGATCAGATCAGATTACTTCTAATGTAAGGGCAACTGAGAACCTTTGGCAACGCCTCTTCAGGCATTTAGCATTTACTAGCAATACCTGATGTATCATGTTGTTGGCAGCATACTTTAGATTGCATCGATGCTTACTTTTAGCTATTAATATGATGTGCTTGTCGTAACTTAAACAAAATCTATCACCACGTTTCCTAGTCCAACTCTCTGGGAGCTTAGTTTATGCGACTGCCAAATGAAGCCATGCTTGTTCTAATAGGAACCGCCATGTCTGGTAAATCTGTGTCGTCAATGGTACACTCTTCAATATGTGCATAGCATATGAACCTTACCTCCCCAGTGAGAAAGACGATCATATTACATATACCTACCAATTTCAAGTAGCCTTTCAGCATGTAATAGAAGACGCAGTGCAACCATCTGCCGACCAAAAATCTTCGCTCTCACAATTTCGACGTTTCTTTTCCCAAGAATTGCATGCAACCATTGACCAATTAATCGCTCACAATTGTGATACTCCACTAAACCAAAACGGTAATAAATTATGGAAGAGACATGTATGAGAAATCATATGGACATTCTAAAAAAACTAGCTAGAGCTTGGTATTTCGATCCAACCAAATTTCATTCATTCATTTCCACAGAGATCTACAAGTGCAGATAACAAGGTCACACTCAACAAGAGCGCCCAGCAGACACATTAACAGAACCTAAATAGAAAGAAAAAAAAAACACTAAAAAGACGCCATCCTCTTGCCAACCCAGACGCAGAAACGAACCCCCATCAACCGCCGAAGCCATACAGGGTCCTCCCCTGCCTCTTCAGAGCGTACACCACATCCATCGCCGTCACCGTCTTCCTCCTCGCATGCTCGGTGTACGTCACTGCATCCCGGATCACATTCTCCAAGAATATCTTTAGAACCCCGCGCGTCTCCTCGTAGATGAGTCCGGATATCCTCTTCACGCCGCCTCGGCGGGCCAGGCGGCGTATGGCCGGCTTGGTTATGCCCTGGATGTTGTCCCGGAGCACCTTCCGGTGGCGCTTCGCCCCGCCCTTGCCGAGCCCTTTGCCGCCCTTGCCACGCCCAGACATAGTCTTCTTCTCGACCGGAATTCGTTAAAGGTCTGTGCTTGCGAACTTTGTAGCTCTGATGCCCGTCGGCGAAGAGTCGTTAATTTATAGTGTAGACGATGAATAATGGCCGTCGATGGGCGCGGATGATCGGACGGCTAAAATTGGCGATCCGTGGGCGAGTGGTACTTGGGAATCGATTGGTGAAGATTTATTGGTTCGGATCGGAATGGTGACGGAATTATAGTGGCCGTCGATGGCATCTGGAATCGGACGGTGAATGATGGTGATCCGCGTGAAAGACTGTTCTGCCTTCTTATTGATTAGACTTTGGTGTTGGGTATTGTGGGGGCATACAGAGAGCCGTTGATTAGGAAGAGATGGGACGGCTGTGATGCTCCACCAGCGAGGGATCATGCATGGAATTTTTGTTTCTTTTCAACGTCACCCGCCATTTCCAAATTTCAAATTTTGGTGAAATCCCTCCGTTCAAATTTTTGGAGGGGACGTTGTTAACGTTGATCGCATTAATTAGAGACCTTTTCAATTACGATTCATATATTAATTATCATAATAATCGCACTCACGCTAGCAATCAATTTGTACCAATCCAAACCTTCCCAACGATATGGTCAGAGAAATTCAGAATACCCGCCATTTCTTAAGTTTCAAATTTTGGAGGGAACGTTGTTAGCAGTAGCATTGGTTGATGATCGTTTTAAGAGTTTTGCAGTTATGATTCATGTACTATATATCACATTCAAATTTCCAAAATCCGAAAGGTCTGCAAATTTCCGAAAAAGTATTGTAGAAGAAGTCGTTTATAGGCAGCAAAATTAGGTTTTTGTGAATTTCTTGGCTTAAATGAGGCTGTTAGTAACACACCCACATTTTCATAAAACCTGCATCCCTCGCAATCCTCCACTCAAGAACCCATCAAATAGAGTAATTAAATTACAAATTACATACATGGAAGTTCCTTTCAGCCTTCGGATGGCATTCGGCTACGTGGTATTAAATTTTTGTTTCTGAGCCAACCATTCAAAAGTCAACACTAAGTTGCCCGATTAAGAGCCAAATCTAACCATAGCTTACATAAACTCTAAATTTATTATGCGTTGTTCCCAAACATGCATTTCAATTCGGAGAAGGATTGGATGTTCTCCAATAAGAAGCCAAGCCTGAAGTAATCAATATTTCAGCGGTTCTTCCATCTCAGCTCGAATTGCAAATAATTTCAGGTTTGATCGACCTTGAGCAAAAATTATTTCTTTTATTTAAAAAAAGAGGAAATTTCATTGCTAAGATAAATACATACATATATCACCATTTGTAGATGGTTTACAGAGATGAGACATCTCCAATTCTATCCCGGAATTCACAAAAGCCAAAATCACCAAAACAAGAGACTACTACTTGTACCAAAAAGAAAAAGACCAGCACATCAGAAATCCAGATCAGGCTGCGGCCTTCTTAGGTGACTTCGCGCCCTTCGCCGGAGATTTTGCAGCAGTTGGCTCCTTCGTGGCCTTGTCGGACTTCTTCGGCAGCAGCACGGGGTTGATATTCGGAAGAACACCGCCGTGGGCGATGGTGACGCCGGCCAACAGCTTTCCGAGCTCCTCATCGTTCCTGATCGCCAGAAGCACGTGCCTCGGGATGATCCTGTTCTTCTTGTTGTCCCTCGCAGCATTCCCAGCAAGCTCCAAAACCTGAGCAGCGGAGTCAACGACAGTTAGTACACAGACACCTACCAGAACCAAAAAAAAAAGAAAAAGCGGATATTTCTGAAGAGCGGGGATCGATATCGACCTCAGCAGCCAAGTACTCGAGGACGGCGGCCAGGTAGACGGGAGCGCCGGTGCCAACGCGCTGGGCATAGCGGCCCTTCTTGAGGTAGCGGCCGATCCTGCCGACGGGGAACTGGAGGCCGGCCTTGACGGAGCGGGAGACGGGCTTCTTCTTCGGCCCGCCGAACTTCCGGCCGGCGGCGCCCTTCTTCACCTTCGCTGCTCCGCCGGCGTCCATGGCCGTCGTCTAGGTCGTCGGTGGCCCAAAAAGTTAAGATTTTTTATGGAGGGAGAAGCTTGAAGCGTGTTGGTGATGGGTCTGGTGGAAGGGGGAGACGATTGGCATTTATAGCAATGCATTGATTTGAATTGGAGGTCTTGTGACCGTCCGATTAAAGATAGACTCTAGGGGTGAGAATGGTTTTAGGGGCGATCCGTGTCATCACGGCTTCGACCAATGGGATGCGAACAAATAAGCCGGGCTGGTTAAAGCGTTTTTTATGTTTTGAACAGCACAAGTCCATCAGCTAAGCATTCAAAATACAAAGATAGAGCCTTGGAGTCCTGAAGGTGGGCAGCCATATTCATGTCTCGACTAACCCCCATCTTATAGAAGCGTTAAGGAGTTTATACACGTAGTATTAACTATTAGCTCATAAGAGGCCATTCTTGAGCTAGAACTAGACATTAAAGCATGTGTATCAGTATTAGAAACGTTAGAACCAAGGTTGAGTTGTTCCTCGCAAACGAACAACAAAGACAACAAAGTATCATGTCAAGTGTATCAGTATATGATTTAAATGTTGTAACTCCTCCTTGTTCGCTTTACAAAAAATAAAAGTATCATCCGCAAACATAAGATGAGTGATGGTGGGAGCATCGTTTGCAATTTTAAATCCATGAATGAGACCATCAGATTCAGCTTTCTTAATCATTCAAGATAGTCCTTCAGCTGCAAGGATAAAAAGCAAGGGCGAGAGATGGTCTCCCTGTCTAATTCCTCTAGATGGTATGAATGAACTATATATGGAGTCAATTACCGTGATAGAGAAGGATGTAGATCAAATACATTTCTGAATTAGACAACACCAGAGGTCTGAAAAGCCAAGACCACGCATAATGCTTAAAATATAATTTTATTGTAGCCTATCAAAAGCCTTAGAAATATCCAATTTCAGATCACACTATCCATCTTTACCCCTTCTATCATTTATTTTTCCCCACCTTCATATGAAAGAATCTAATGTTTCGATCCCCAAGAAGAATGTTAATTTCATGAGCTTTTTGATTCCATAACATTTCTTACCTGACGAGGAGATCCTCCAATAAAATATCATCCACAGACTGAAGTGAAAAACCTGTTGGGTTAATCCCACATCTCATTTGGAGGCAACCGGTGACTTGTATATAGGCTAATGGAAAAGCCTTAATTCTCAAGCTAGCTTTTGGATTAAGATAGGCCCATGAACCTGTTGCAAGTTACTTTTTGGGCCCGAAGGGCCCAACAAGTGGTATCAGAGCCAAGGTTGGTGTTGGTGTTGCCTCAATTAACCACATAATTTGTCGGCCGGTCCGAATTTGTGTCTCCAAATTTATCGGTCGGTCCGAAGTTGGCCCGAATTGGTGTCATCTGGAACCTCACCAAGACATGTTGCCGCTGCATGTGGTGAGGGGGAGATGATTCGGGTGTTGTGATGTGTGAAGGGGAGAATTGTTAGGTTAATCCCACATCCCATTTGGAGGCAACCGGTGACTTGTATATAGGCTAATGGGAAAGCCTTAATTCTCAAGCTAGCTTTTGGATTAAGAGATGCCCATGAACCTGTTGCAAGTTACTTTTGGGGCCCGAAGGGCCCAACAAAACCATCTCGTTTGTACAAGTTAATAGATCTATGGGATTGGATCTCTTGAATTCTTGCATCAATATTAACAAATTTGTCTTTATTCCATTTAGAGAGGGCTTTCTTCAATGAGATAAGAGTTGTTATGCCAATTGATAGGAGGTAAACCAAAGTCAGAGCAATTATTAGATAGAATAAATTCTTCAAAGGTGACCCAATGATTAATAAATCTAAAGGGATAGCCAGCCTTTTTAGAGGAGGAGTGAGAATCAATGAGAATGGGAAGTGATATGAGAGACCATGATGCAAATGAAACATTTTAGTCTTGGGGAAGAGGGAGGTTCATGCCGAATTAGCAGCAATTCGAGCATACCCATATTGAAGATTTGACCAGGTAAACCTATTACCAATGAATCCCAGATCAACAACTTCATAATTATTCCATAAACTTAACAGTCTTCTCTGATGAGAGTGACGCCAAATTCCTCCCGATTTCTCTTCAAGATATATAACAAAGTTAACATCTCCACAAATTAACCAAGGCTCACTGTCTAATGTTCCAGCAGGAGAGTGCTGGAAATATCAGAAATTTCGATTTCAGATAGGAAAATTAGATCAGGTTTTTTATGCCGAATAAATCTAGCAAATTCTGTAGGAATAGATTTCCTACGGGCACCTCTAATGTTCCAGGATATAGAATCATTATGAAGCAGTAAATAAATAATGTAATATAAGAAATTGGTAAAGCGAGCAAAAGCCTCGATAGGAGTGATATCAAGAACATGTTCCCTGATCCTTGTTGTAGAGGTGGATTTGCCGCCATTGTGCTTAGGGAGGGTCTTGACTCTTCAATTGATTGATGTTCAATGTTAAAAAGTTGGAGTATTGGAGAACATTAACGCCTGCCCATGATAGAAAATCTGTTAAACTCTGTAGTGAACTAAACTCTGTAGTCTGGATTCAAAATCGAAACCAAATCAAATAACATCCAACGCTGAATTGAGCTGGACCGAACCAAAGTATTTATGATAATTTATAAAAAAAAGATTATATAATTTACTTAATTTAATTTTATAATATATATATATATATATATATATATATTATAATTAATAGCGGATGTAGGGGTGAATGATGAGACAAGAGTAACGATATTGGTAATGGCTACCCCAGTGAATAAAAACAATGATTTCAACTAATAATTAAAAATAATAAAAAAACAAGATTAAAAATTACCAACAAGGTGAAGAAATAAACAAAGTGAAAAATAAATAAATGGGTATGGAAGAAGAAGAATAAAATGAAGAGAGTGCTGATAAGGAAGAAAATAAGTAAGTGGAGAGATGAACAACACTAACACAGCCTACTTAACGTCCAAACCCCTTCCCATGATCCGGGTGATTTAAAATAATTATCACAACTATAAAATCTCTCAATCTACAACAAAATTTATCTCACTGAAATATCCCATAATTCTCTCCCTAAAATATCCACTAAATTTTAATAATAAATTTTAATCATACAACCTCTCCTATCTAAAAGAAAATTATTTTTATTATTATTATTTTATAATTTTTACAATGTCAATCAACTTATAGCTTAAAAGGGCAGCTTATATTACCACCATAGTTGTACGAATCGGAATCAGAATCAGAATCGATTTTTTATGTAGTCAAAGTCGGAATCATAATGTAACACCCCACTTCGGTTCACCCGCGAACCGACCCGGAAGTGTCACCGGCGACCGAACCG
>JAVDBV010011257.1:0-10515 GCA_032619315.1 Piper longum
GGGGCCACGGCGGCTGGGGGGGCTGCGACAAGGGGGCAGGGATGGTCGGGCTGGCATGCTAGCGGGTAGGGAGGGGTGGTGGGTGTGTGTGGGCTGCTAGATCGAAATCTGGCGGCCCACAACAGCTACACTACATGCATTGCCAAGTGCTGGTTACGCATGCTAGCAGCTCCCTATATATATAATTAGTAAAAATTTATTTTTCTATTATATTTAGAATTTGTTTCGAATCCTTAATATTTTTTATTATAATTAGGATTTATTTTGAATTTTTTTATTATTTTTATATTATAATTAGAATTTTTTTTATTTCTATTATAATTAGGATTTATTATGTATCATTTAGCTACGCATCGTGCTAGTTAGCTGCTATTCATGAAGATAAAGGACCAGTCCCTTGGTCGTAAAATTGCCTGTTTCAACATACATATGTTACATGAATAAATGGGCAAGTTGTTCAAGATTTATTGTTTAATTCATTGGGTCCTTTTTTCAAAGCAATTCATTGCATATGCGGTCATAACATTCTTTAGTAATAGTGATGAGTTTAGATATCCGATATTTGATCGGAATATGAAACAGTTTTAGATTAAAATTTTATGGTTATGTAATATATTTGAAAATATTCAGGTTGGATATGGATTTAGGTGATACAATCTGAATAAGTTATATTTTATTAATTTATATTTTAAAATAATATTTTTAATCTATTTTATATTAAAATGTATATTATTTATGTTAATTTAGTCAATCAGTCCAAATTTGAGTTTTCCAGATTCGGGTAATATATAGGTATGGTAAATAAAATGGATGTAACTTTTAGATTCGGATCGGATTCGGATATGTTTATATCTAATCCGTATCCCACTTGAACTCATCCCTATTTACCAATTTTAGCAACCGCCATTAAGGTTACAAAATTTGAAACCAAAACGAAACAAATTAGTCCAATTTCTAAATTTGTGACCAGACGATCATCCGATTGCAAATTTCATTAGCACCCCCACCAAACGGGTTGCACTGTCGCAAATCCAGTAATTAATACCTTTATCTACACCATTTGTAGTTGCTGATGGGTGTTTTTCTACTAGTAAGAATTGGGAAATTGGCTAGAAGCAATTCCAAATGAAAGCTTAAGAATATATATTGGCTGTTCTATCAAATAGATACCAGGATAAAAATCTGATTAAAGGAATAAAGACACTATTGAGTTTCTCCAAAATAAAATAGTTCAATGGTGCATTAAGGATTTACTAGGCAAAGTTAGAGATACATTATAATTTTATAAATAATGCTAGTTTATATAATGAGATAGATTATAATCTTTAACATATTAAGTAGACTCAAATTTTGAAGATTATAAAATATAATTAAGTAAATAAATAAGCTATAGTTATTTGATTTAATTTTTTTATTTTATTATATTTTGATGATTGAATCTTCTAGAATTAATTCCACTTGTATTAATAAAATTCAAATGGAGCAACTATCACACGCTGCACCAAGGCTTCCCTAAGAGGATTTATACCTTAATCAGATAAATTCAAATGGAGCCATTGAGTTTACAGTTACGCAAATTTGAAGCTATCAATGAAGTTAAAAGGCATGACATAGTTTGTTTTGGATTTGACACCTCAAAAACGAGATCAAAAAGATTAAGTGGCCAACTATAACAATTCATCTGAACTATTCATAGTATCAATCTAGTCATGAATAGTGCTGCCACACTCATTGCTGTTGAAGTGGAATTATCCTCAACCTGTTCAAGTCAACGAAGCCTTTAAAACACAACAATCACCATGCAAGATGCACAGTCAAATCCCAAATAATGTTCCACTATTGCTCGGCTATTTGTTTGCTTGCAAACAGCAGGGCTTATCACAGGACAAACTTCTCAGTTACACGTTACAAGATACACCAATCATCAATTGCTAATATAACATCTTTGAATGAGAGGCTGCTTGTTTTCAACTCTGCACAGGATAGACTAGGATGAATCATTGCCCTGGATACATAACCACATAAGTTTCTATTCACATATTATAATTGAGCCTTTACCAACAATTGCAAAATGATGGCGATGTTAAATTACATTAAGACAACCAAACCTGTGACACAGTCCTCAAACCTATCTTCCTATGACAGCAAAAGGCAAACAAGAACTTGTTAAGAGTAATAATTTCAAAAATTCAATGTAAAATGGTAATTTCCGTCAAACTAAATACATAAATTAATTAAATTTGGAATCAGATTTACATGTGAATCAAGTAAGCAGGTTCAAAACTTAAAAAGTAGCATCTAAAAAGGATTCGGTAAAAGACTTCAATGAAAATTTATCGTAAGGAAGCTATATCCTTATTCATTCAAGTTTTTGAACAATATATTTGCTGTTGTGACATCATCTGTAAATGGATCTCAAGGTGGCGCGTAGTTGGAATGAAGTCCGCTATTATTCATTTAGATTCAAGGGCAATGTTCAACAAAGCCCTATAATCTTCACAAATTTTGTAAAATGCACAACTTAAACCCCAGTAAGTGGTAGGGCAGCCTTGACAAATGAGTAGACTAATGCACCTGTGAACACATAGCTATCAACTCTATCCAGTAACCCCCCTGCAGAAAAAAAAAAAAAAGAAGAAACTATTTTATATATAAACCAAAAAAAAAACTGGCACCAACTTAAAACCTTTATGTCCAATACTTTTTAAATTAATAAAGTTTGAAAACAACACAGCAGCAGCAGAAGTCACAAGACTTCTCTGTCCAATAAATATATGCTTGGTCAATACATATCAGTTTACATATAGTTTCCCAAGTCACTCATTTAGCATCAGATGGCCTATTTAAACTACTTGAATCCATTTTACTTCTCGAACAGAACAGGTCAAAGCATCATAAAAAAAGGGATTTACCATGACCAGGAATAAGGGTACCAGAATCCTTCACACCAGCATCACGTTTGATCATTGATTCAATCAGATCGCCAAAAAGTGAGCCGATAAAATTCAGGATACCAAAAGCCGTTGCACTATATAAAGATAAAGTAAACGACATCAATATGGTTAGACATGAGCTACCTATTACAAAACAAACAATAATGTTCTAAATGCCTACCTGACCAAAGATACTGGCCAGCAAAAAATTCTGGATAAAATAAGAGCACAGGCCACACAACCGCTTAGGCCTGCCAAGGCCCCTTCAAGCGTCTTCTTTGGACTAATGCTGATCAAAGGGGTCTTCCCAAATGTCTGCATGAGGTCAAAATTTGTCACAGAACTCACACAGGAAAGAATTGAAAAACTACTTTTTAATTACCTTCGCAGCAAAAACAACTTACAAAGAGGGATGAAAATAAGCCTGACTACGTTGAGTTACACCCAGGACTGACATAAATGTAATCGGAAATGAGATTAGTCAAGGTGAGTTTGTAGAGCTGGCCCAATATAAGCTTCTTCATAGCCATATGCAAGCTCAACAAGTTTCTCAATTAGTTTGCACCAAGCTGACTCAAAGTTCATAATCAGGCTAGATTGAACCAAACCAAACATCTGTCTTTTGACATTTTATAAGCTCAACATACTAATATATAGTCAAAAGATTTCCAATCTGCTCAAAAAAGCATTCCGAAGACAAACAAATAAAATATGTAAATAAAATATAACCCAAGGCGTAAAAAAACACTATGAAGACAAGCAAATGTAAAAAAACTTGAGGGATGTGTGATCCACAAGCTATAAGCCCACCAAAGACAGGTCAGCTCATACATTAAATCAACACATATAGTCTGCTGCGAGTACTTATCAATTGGAATGGCAAAATATGAACAGACCTAGTCATTTGCTATTAGGGGGATTATCAGCCATTTGGGACTAGAATTATGATACCCAAATGGCTGGATAAGCTAATAGGGTACACCTGATCCCAAACAACCAGCCCGGATCAACCATTTGGGAGTGTGAATATTACAAGTCGACAAACAAACAAGGTAACTCCACACAGGCTTCATTTTCTCGATGTAACAAATCTGTGTGAGAAAATTTGTTTTTACAAGAAGCTTTCTTCAAGAAGAATAAACAAAACCAAGAACAAAAACCAAAGATATCATAAGTTTATAACAAGAACTTATAAAACTGTGTATTAATATCAATCTACCTTTCCACCTATAAAGGCAAATGTATCAGCTGCAACCACACTGCTAATTGATATCAGTGTCGCAACAAGGCCGACAGTCCAATGAGCTTGTCCACCAAGAAGAATGGGCCACTGAGCTGCAATTTCTACGAAAACAACAAAAAATGTGCAAATAAGTTTTTTTTTATAAAAAAAATCTTTACGTGACTGATATGAATCTTAACAATAAAATAATGTATACCTAAATACTAAGAAGATCAAAGACAAAAATTCAAGATGCCAGTATCCTGCCACAAAAGTCAAAGCAAATCATCTAGTAAAGATACGCAATTTGAACGATCATTGTTATCAACTTATCTAGTTGGTACAACAATCCGTGAAACGCCATACAACACAATTAAGACCATCTACTTCTGAATCACAGAATGGCATGATTTCTTCCTAATTCCTTCCAGTTAAGTTCAAACTTGTCTCTTACCTTTAAGTTGTACTTATAAACCTTTGATTAAGGCACTTACAGGGTTTGCTCAAATCTCACAATGAACTACTTATTGGCTGTGATTAACTTATATAGCTGTTTCATTTTGCAGCTCCACCTTTTATTAATCTTAACAGCTCTCATATTTATATTTCTTTAAATGTCTATCCATGATTCCCAAATGACAAGAAAATGTAGATTTAACTGGTAATCTATAGATCTTAGATTTTTTTAAGTATACACTAATCATGCAGTATCCCAAAAACTTTTATCATTTAAACCATCATAGGAAATCCTATCTTCTTCCCTTGACGTGTGATGACGGACAATATCTTAATTCTAAATGTTTTCTAGTTATATTATAATATAAGTTCCCTAAGATAAGTTTTAGTTCGTTTAGTTTAATTCCTGTTTATATATTATTAACCAGGGGTATGTTGGTCATTATCTTCGTCATTACATATATTAGTTACGGCAGACGACTTAGGAAGGGAGACGTCATGTATTAAGGTTTATGTTATATATAAGGGAGATGTCATGTATTATTTTACAATGATGGTGATTATGAATAAAAGTTGAGTTTTTTTCTTCCTCCTACATCACTGCTTTCTTCCTCATTCTTCTTCTTGTTTTTGCTTATTCAAGCTTAAATTAAAGGATTATTGGCTTCGTCGTTGGTGTCTTTATCCCACTTATCAGATTCCTAAACACAGGTATCCATCAACTTGTCTATGCCCCTTAGGATTTCCAATCCATCTAATTAAACACAAGATTAAGGTAGCTAACAGAAGACAGGAATTTATGTGCATGGATATCTAAAGCCCCATAAAAACACGTCTATGTGAGTTTTTTTTCTGTAATAAAAATATAGAATTACGAGCATGCTGATGACACTTGTTCGTAATCTTTGCATTAGGCATCTTCGCAAAAATAACCAAGAAAACAATGGAACTATTGAAATCCTATTATTTGGAAGTCAACTAAACATAGCATGAAACTTAGAAACAGATAGGATTAGAAGAGGAAACATATGGTGTAATTGACCTTTACACTACTGTTTTCATGTATTTATAGACTTAAGCTCATTACATGGATAACCACAATGTCAATTTCATAATCCCTGATTTTTAGGAACTATCTGACCTCTTCTAATAAAAATTCAAATTTCAAATGACTCAGAAAGAGCCAATACATTTGAATTCAAACTCTTCAACAGAAGCCAAGTCACAAAAGAGGGGGGGAAATTTTAATTGATTTCACTTCTTACTTTCATTTTTTTAAAAAAAAAAAGTCAACTTAGGCGAGCATCCTTACTTGTATTTAGTGCTGGAACTGCCATGCCGCATCGAAGTTTAACCCAGAAACATGGAAGATAACCAATATAGAATAACCCAAACATTGTACTGCTTAATTGTGCAAAACGAGGGCTCCCTCTTTGTAAAATCAATGCCATGGCAATTATAAATGCAGATGACGGAACGAAAACATCAATGTGGCCAAAGTATCTATTAAATAGCCAAAGACCAAGAAAAATTAGTTATGCTAATTCTTATTCATCAAAAAACAGAATAATAGAATCGCCAATGTATCAAATATTCGGATTTTACAGACAGCACATACATGTTATATAGAACACGTAAAGCAAAACTCTAGTACAAATTGGAAAATACAAGCAAGCTCAAATAGCTTTTCATACCTTAAAAGAACAAAAAAAATGGTAAGTGTGCAAAATTTATATTTCTGGCCTCTTCATCATGGAGAATTACGGTTCAAAGAAATGCGGAAAGCTAATTCACGTTAAATTATGCATTTGATATCAGATTTCAATTTACTATCAGCACAGATTTGTTAAACACCATTTTTTTAATTTATGGCTTGTTGAGGAGCACATAAGTCATTATGTAAATAGACATACAAAGCATTTTTATCATAAGTACATACCTCGCCTAAGTAAGAACATTTCTACAATTAGAGTCCTATCTGGCAGGTGATATTTTTCTACATACAATATGATCACTATACTCAAACCTCAATGACTTCCTATAATCCAATGTTAATCCAGGAGAATATTTTTGAAAAAATAGGGGAATATGCTTTAATGACTAGAGAAAAGAAACCACCGAATTTCTCATGTTCCTATATGCCACAAGTGAGAAAACAGTTTTCATTGAAAGATTGAAGAGACATGATTTAGAAGGCTTCAATAAAATTAAGCATAGCACACAATTTGAAGCGTATGGTGAAACGCAACAACCACCCAGGTGAGAGAACTCACAATGCCATTATGGGCATCAAGGCACAAATGACAGAACAAACACGGGAAACATATCTAGGAGGAGGCGTCATTCCCTTTGCAATGCCACGACTTCTTACTAGCTCAAAATATTCTCTTGCTCCAACAAATACAGCAGAAGCTAACGCCAGTGTGAAAACCCATCCTCCGGCCAAAACAATGCCACCTCCACCTAGCCCTATTACAAGTCCAAAGATTATACGATTTTTCAAATGACTTCTTCCATCCTGCTCCAAAATGGGTCCTTCCATGTTTGGCGGCAAAACTTCACTTTCGACCTCCTACATTATAACCATCTCAGATGCTTCCACATATAATTCTCCATCTATTGACCCATAAAAAAATAATTGAAGTAAATACTGACAGGATTGTGTCAAATAAAAAAACACCAAAAAAATCAAATTTGCTACTGAATCTTAGCTAGCACGGAATAAATTAACTGGTTTCTAATCTTCGCAATTCATACCATGAATAACCTGCAAAACTCAGTTTCGAAGACCAATGCAAACATATGAACAAATTGCAACAAGACTAATGAAATATCGTAACCTTAGTTGATATCACTTGTACCTTCTTACACTATTAAAGAGCAGATTCACAGACCAACAATTGAACTCAGAGCAGATTCACAGACCAACAATTGAACTCAATTGACCGGAGGCTAGCTATATAACTCCAATTGGCACATAAGCGTTGCATGACCTGTTTGTGAAGCTAATCCTGACACGAGAGAATTCCAAAAATTCATGCCTAAGCTAGCAGCAGATTCCCCCCAACAAGCACACTTTTTTACTACTTCCCTGCTACCATTCTACTCATTCGCCAAAATCACATCGCACACAGCAACAGAAAAAAGGAAGCCGAGCCATACCAATCTACCATCGCTATCACCCCCAACAGGGCCGAACTCGGCGCCGGAATCAAGAGAAACCCGCACCGCCCCACGGCCGGTCAAGGTCGCAGCTTTCAACTCGGGCGCCCGCCGGGAGAAGGTCGCCTCCGGAAGAAACCACCGGCGGCTGCATGGGGAGCGGGAGGAGCGGAGGGGGACGGCGGAGACGACGCTGCTCCGCCCAACTCCCGCATGGGAGGCCATGAGCCGGCAAGCAAACACCATCGATCAGATTAAGAAAGGACGAAAGGAAGGAGGCCTCAGCGAAGGTAAGAGCATCGCCATGGGAAGGACGCCATTGACGGGGTTGGAGAGGGGAACAGGGCGGAGTGTGGGAGGACGACGAACAAGACGAGGGCTCTTCTTCTCGGACGGACATCGTAGTCGATTTCGGACAAACAAATGGGTATGGCTGGTCGGAGTCAGGGAGCTTGGGAGGAGCCGAAGGCTGTGATATTACGTGAGCCGATATTGAAGTTGCCGGACTTCAATTAACTATTCGAGGTGGTGATATATGCCTTAGATAAAGCCGTGGGTGGTGTGCTACAACAGGTCGGGCATCCACATGGTCTTGAACCCTCGAAGGTCCTCCCTGGTCATGGATGAAGCTTGCACCCACTCAATCCATATACCCACACCAGCAATCTGCATAAAGGTATTTCTGATAATCAGGTCAAAATTATTGACGAAAAATTTTGCCTTAAGTAAGCCTTGTGACAGCTAGGACAGAATTAGGCGGTTAGGGCATATGGCTCGGCTAGGGTTTGGTCGAAACGTTATCGTAATCATTTATCATTTAAATTTTTTTTATCGTAACTAAACCATCAACTAAATTTATAAGGCTAGAAAATAACCTACATCTTCGTTAAGACCTAATGAATGGGCTAAAGATCATAAATAAAAATACTTATTTATGAATAAACGAGTATTATCTAATTGGGCCGCCTTACCATCGTAATGGTTAATTAATACTCTTACAAGGTTATGTAGTAACTATAAAATTCGTGACTCGAATCAGGGTTTTATTACAACGAACTAGTCGGTCCAACCGTTGGTTCGAGTCGAATCAGTTCATAGACCGCATGCTGAGTCGAGACCGATGTGAGTTATGAGCAATGAGAGTCACGTATACCTGAATATATAATGATAATGTTGAAGAGATGATGTGAGATGAGTTATCAGAATATATGAAAGTATGCATTAATTTTTTTTTTATTGATTTGATCGTAGAAATAGTTTTAGGACGATTAATGCATTAGGACACGTTATTGGGTAGTTAGGGTGGGTAATTAGTTATAGAACATGTCATTTGGATGTTGTGGTGTTTGTTTTATTTTACGGGGATTTTCCCAATTTTTTAGATTTTTTTTGGATTTATTACGAACTAGTTATTATTTTCTCTCGAATAGGAATCAAGTCAATACTTATTTATGAATTTGCCATTGTGGTATTATTTCTCCCCCACCCCGACACTCCTCACCCCCAAACCCTTGCCGCCACCTTGGGCTGTTGTTGCCGCCGTTGTCGACGCCGGCCTGTCGCCGATCGACGCCGCCTCGCTCAACCGTGTTGTAGCCGATCGTCCCCAGCCACGATTGGGCCGCCACGATGCCGAAATCGGTCACGACGCTGCCACTATTCTCGGAGCCAATTCGCTGCCGTTTGGCCCGCGCTGCCACTGCTGTGACGCCGACGACCACCCTCTCGACCTCGTTGACATTTCCCCCCTACCCAGCGCCGACGCCAAGGCCGACCGTAGACCCGATTAGAGCAACCAGTTGCGCCGGCCAGATTCGCAGCCGCCGCCGACAGCCATCGCCGTCACGGTTGGTTGTGTTGTCACCACCATTGGGTCGGGCTCGTGGAGACAGTGTCGACCCTTACCCCCGATTGTCCCGCCGTAACAGTCACCGAAAAACCGTGGGAGCTGTCGAAAAACCACCGGGACGCATTGAAAAACCGCCGAACTTGCTGGAAAATTGGAATTGCCTGGTCTTCCGCCGAGTTCGTTGAACCTGATCAAACGTCAGACGCCTCTGAATGCCGAATTCGAGATCTGACACGCGACGAAACCCTAGCCATCGCCGATTGTCGACTACGCGCGAGGTATAATTTATTTAATATAATTATTTAAAATTGATGATTATTAGCACAACATGCTATGATAGTATGATTGAGTGACTGATGTGTTATGTATTTTTATGTTAATAAAAATATGGATGTATGTGATTTGTGATATTAAAATGAATGTTAAGTGATCAATTAGGTCGATTAAACAACTACTGTAATCTAATACAACCTAGATTAGGAAAACTTACATTGATTATTATTAATGTATGTTGATTGATGCGTGATGATATGTGTATGCTATAGGGTGTGTGAATGCATCATGAACGGGCGTTAGTATTTAGTTTTAATGTATAGGTACATAGTAAGAGCTTGCCGCATAGGCGCACAACCACACTTAGAGTTTCTGCTAGGTCCGTTTAGGACTAGTCTCTATTTTTATGCTATTCCATCATGTTTTATTTAGAACATGAAAGAGGACATGTCAAGTGGCGTTTTATTAGATCCCACTCTACACGGGTCATTTAGCCGATCATATTTCCAAATTAATAACCCTCGAGGATGAGATCCCTCGAGTATGTTTTCAAAATTCAGATCCAGCTCACGATGCCTTCAAGCCTATTTTATTAAATTCCCTACCCAACCATATATATA
>JAVDBV010011259.1:0-13060 GCA_032619315.1 Piper longum
TATATATATATATATATATATAACAAGAAAATGGAAAACATAGCAAACACATGATATTTTCTTGCAATATTTTCGTTCTATTCATTTTGATCTTCTGAGCCGAGTCTAGACTCTAATGCTCACCCTATTTAGTTCTATTCACAATTTTTAATCACAAGAAAATATTTCATCAAATTCACTCTTCATTTCCTACAATAAAAATCTCATAACATTCAATTCGCATCATTCATAATAATTCTCCACTCAACAATATTCATTTCATTCCACATGTACATGTGTGCATAGTACATTGCTCCTCCACGGTCCCAATAGTGCTCAAATGTTCAGACACTAACTTAAATAGATAATAGAAAAAATGTCGGTAATGAGTATTAGTGGTTCAGAAATAACTAATAAACAAACTGGGAGAGGAAAGCTGACAGTTTTGTTAAACACAATCATTCATATATTTATTTATAGAATCCCTCATAAGGGAGCTAATTAAGAGTCATCGACCTCAGCTCGACAGCTTCCCATTCTAACGCATCTCATGCCTTGGACACTTTAAAAATATCCTTGGCGCAGGAAAATCAATTTTTTTTTCTTCAACCATCTACATCCTCCGTATCACTTCTGACCCTAAACACAAAGACCGAGTACGCTCACACATGCGCCTTTAATACTCTTTGAAACCACAAGTCTAAACATGCCTTGTATTGCAGTACTCATAATCCTCAACACTTCTCTAGGTTTGAGTAACTTAATGGTGTAGTTGTCAGGATCCCCTAAGAATAGCCTACTCTCTAATCTAGAGTCTGCTTTGACTAGCATACTCTTGCTCGCGTAGCGCGGTTGACAGTTTTTCCTTTTCTCACATCCCACTGGAAAACTCAAGAAAACTATACATACATAGGTCTGGGTAGAGATTGTAATATATTGGGCCCAAAGGCATCGTGATCTAGATCTAAGTTTATAAAAACACTCGATGGATCACATCCTCGAGCGTAATCAATTCGAAAAATTGTGCGACTAAATGGCCTGTGCGGAGTGGGATATGATAAATCCACCACTCAAAACGTCCAATTACCTTTTAAAAATTAATCACGATAGAGTAGAGGAGTTAAATCAGAAGTGAATCCTAAACGGACTTGTTAGAAGCTCTAATTGTGTTCACGTGTCTAGATAGCAAGCTCCTACTTTATAACTACACATCAAAACTAAAAGCTAACACTCGCTATAGTGCATTCACACGTCCTATATCACACTCACAACAAGGAACTCACCACATCAAGTCACACACATCAATCCATATCAAGATTTTCTAGGCTACAATTCATTTGATTAACAATACATAATTAATTTACTTAATTAGTTCCTTAGCATTTATTTTAATATAATTCAAATCACGCAAATTCTTTTTTTATATACAATAAAAAAATTTATCACATCAATCAATCAAATCTTAGCATATTGTGCTAATAATTATTAATTTTTAAGTAATTAGGTCTGAGTTAATTATACATCGCGTCGACGACAATGGGCGACGACTAGAGTTCATCACACGGTTCAAGTCTCAAATTAGGCACCCATCGGCATTTGAATTTTTATCAGGTTGGCATCAAAATTTTTATCGGGTTCAGCAAAAATCTGGCAATTTTCGACGAATTTCAGCGAATCCAATTTTTGGTGGTTTTTCAACAGTTTTAGAAGTTTTTTCCTACACCTTTTCGCCAAATTTTGGGCAACGTTTTTGCAAGGCAATCGGAGCTATGGGTCACCACAAGCTAAGCGACCTCGACCCAGTTGTGGTGGTGGTGAGGGTGGCAGTGATGACGATGATCGCCGACCACAGCGGTGAGTCGGTGAGCATGTCCGATCGACCCTTGGCCGACCTCGGCAGTTGACCTCGGCAACATTCCTCGATTTGGGGGAAAGGTCTGGGGTCAAAGGGGGAGAGTGTTAGTGGCATGGCGGCAGCTTAGCGGTGTGGCTAGAGGCGGATTCAAGGCATCATGGCGTCAAGACGTCGTGGAGGTCGAATGATGGCTAGAAAATGGGGCAAAGGCTCGGCGATGGTCCAATAGAGGTTGGCAGCTTTGATCGGCGGTAGCATGCGACTGGAGGAGGCGTCAGTGGCATGAATCTAGGCGGCGATCTACGTTGAGGAAGGGAAAGGCATCAAGATGAGGTTCGATGGCAATCTTATAAATAAAAGTTGACTCGACTCCCACTCATGTCAAAAAAATAATAATTAGCTCTTAATAAAATCAAAAGAAAATAAAAAAAATATGAGAAAATCCAATAAAATATATTACACATCAAAATGATATGTTTTATAATTAATATCCTACCCAAACTACTATATAACGCGTCGTAATGCATTATTCTACCTAAAAATAATTCTATGATCAAATACATAAAAAATAATAATAACTTCATACTATTGTATACTTTGATAACTAATTTCTTGTCACTTTTTTAACATTATCATCATATGTTCGAGTACACTTAGACCCTCAATGCTCATAATGCATAGTTGGCCTCAGCTCAACACGAGGGTAATAAAACTGACTTGAATCGATCCAACAGTTGAATTGTCTGGTTCGATAATGTAAAATTCTAAGGTGAGTCACGGGTTTTAATGTCTCGACCGAATTGTCGTTTGATAGCTAGATTTCAAGATCAAACTGAAACCGAATTAAACTTGAAACCGAACATAAACCAATCGAAATATTCGGTTTGGTTAAGTTCAATTATCAAATAACCAATTTAAAATGATACTTATAGAAACATAGATTTATTTAACTATTTAATCAAAATTAAATCATTATTTTAATAAAAATAATCATTATATAAGTAATTCTAAATGTATATCATACTAAACAAATAAAAATTTAATATAAAATTATTATAATATTATAATAATTGATATAAAATATAGATTTTATAAAAAAAATTTTAAAAGACTTCAGTTATTTCGATTAGGTTTGGTTCTGAACTAAAATAACTATATGCACTTCGATTTAGGTATTATCTAACCAAAAACCGAACCGAGTTACCTTAAAACAAAACTAAAAATAAAATTTTGGTTCAGTTTTGGTAGGTGCATCGATTTACACCGAATTAAGCTCACCCCTACACTCTAGTGGGCACTCCTGAAGTTCCCGCATTTTTTTAATTTTTAAAAATTATAACCATTTTTTTATAAAACTGCATACAAAATATTTTATTACTGTAGAACGCTGGAAAGGGTGTAAATTGTAAAGCATGAATTCAGCCAAGGATTCAAAAACTGGATATATTTTTTTAATTGTGTATTTATGATTGAAATGTTAGACTAATAATGATCGCAACAGTAGAACTTTAAAATTGACGTTATCACCCATCAGTGGCCGTGTCCACAAAATTAAGAAAAACAAATTCTTGAATACGATAGTTTAAAAAAAAAAGTTAAAAAGATGAAAACTGGGTGTAACAATTAAAATTTATAAACAATAATCAGTTGGAAAAGAGAATGATAGAAAATGGAGGCGTTCACGAGACTGTCAGAACCGAGGTATTTTTCTTTCCGGTGACACGTTGCTCCAGAAAAGTTGAAAGCAAGGTAAAAGAGCAATAAAAAATGATAATTATAAAAAAGTTATTCAATCCCTATATAATATAATGAACAAAATATAATAATCAAAGTTCGGCAAAGTGGATGCTACAAAATTAACCACTCAATCCGAAACCGAGATGTTTGAAATCCCTGTTTTTGAGGGTGGGATCGGATTATAAGAAGGGGCGAGAGGTGAAGAGAGGAAGGAAGGAGAGCATCTATTTTGAAATTTGTTCGAGGCTCTCGTGCGCTCTCTTCTTTATAGGTTTGAATAGTTGCAATTGATGATTTGATGTTTGCATCCCCCACCCTTTCCAGTAAACCTCATCATTCCCACTTTTTGTTTCAAGCTTCTTCTAATTACCTGCAGTGGTTCCAAATCTTTTATCACCCTTTTAAGCTTTTAGCAACCTTTGGCCATCTCTCGCTTTCTTTCACTTTCTCTTACCCTAGCCAGCTATTTATATTTGTATTCACGAGGGCAGCCAACTCTTGTTGTTGTGCATCAACTTGCCTTTTCATTCTTTTTACTCCGTAAATCTGTCGACATCGCCTGTGTGGTGTAACATCTTGAGAGGGGTTGAGGGTGGCCAAATACTATTTGTCACTTGTGTCGTATTATCTGCCATTTCTACGGTCTTCTTCCTCACAAGCAGATTCTGGGTTTTGCAAGTCCGGTGGTGCCTGGATAATGGGTCGTGCTACGAGGTGGTTCAAGAGCTTGCTGGGCGGTGGTAAGAAGGAGAAGGAGAAGGAGGAGAAATCGGGTTCAAATTCCTTCTCTAGGACCAACTTGAGGGACAGGAAGGAGCAGAAGAGATGGAGCTTCGGGAAGTCGAGCCGGTACGTGGGCGGAGGCCAGTTCCCGGCGAGCTTTGAAGCGTCGGTGCCGGCGGCGGAGGCGGCGTGGATGCGGCCATACTACGGCGAGACGGATAAGGAGCAGAGCAAGCACGCGATTGCGGTGGCCGCGGCCACGGCGGCGGCGGCCGACGCGGCTGTGGCGGCGGCCGAGGCGGCAGTGGAGGTGGTCCGGCTGACCAGCCAGGGGAGGGGTCGGATGTTCGGCGGTGGCAGGGAGAAATGGGCCGCTCTCAAGATTCAGAAGGTGTTCCGTGGATACCTGGTGAGCAATGTTTGCACTCGATTCAATTTTTCCTTCAAATCTTGGGCGCTTTAAATGCTCAACCATCTAAATGATCATACTATGTTTTTGCAAACTTTGGTTTGATTTTAACGTAGTTTACTGATTTGTTGTTTTTTGCATAGGCCAAGAAGGCACTTCGAGCCCTCAAAGCATTAGTGAAACTGCAAGCCCATGTTAGAGGCTATCTGGTGAGAAAACAGGCGGCGGCCACCCTTTACAGTATGCAAGCTCTGATCAGAGCTCAAGCCTCTGTCCGCTCTCGAAGAGCCCGGCGCAATCTCAACAATGTCCCTTCCATTCCACCCGAGATCCGACAGAGAAAAACGATTGTATGATCTCCAATGCCGATTTTATTGATTTGAATCAAAAGAAGATGCGTTAAGCAAGAAATTGTGATTTTTGGCACTTCATTCTACTAACATTTGGCAATCCACCAGGAGAGGTTCCAGGAGTTGAGGGGTGAGCGCGCCCGCTCGTTCCACAGCAGGCAGCTCTCGGCATCCTTGGAGAGCGCCATGAACGGGTTCGACGAGAGCCCCAAAATCGTGGAGATCGACACATGCCGGCCGAAGTCGAGATCGAGGAGGATGAACGTTTCCGTGTCGGAATGCGGAGATGACCTAACATACCAGAACCTCTCCTCCACCTTCCCCTCCCAAACCCCAGCCCGGCTTTCCATACCGGAGTGCCGGAGCTACCATGACGTCGACTGGGGCCTTGCCCTTGACGAGTGCAGGTTCTCCACCGCACAGAGCACACCCAGGTTCGCCTACCCCGCTGGGTCTCAGACCGGAATGCCATCCACGCCTGCCAAGAGCGTCTGCGCAGAGACCTTCTTCCAGAGGTACTCCTACTTCCCCAATTACATGGCCAACACCAAGTCCTTCAGAGCCAAGTTGAGGTCCCATAGTGCTCCAAAGCAGAGGCCGGAGTCGGCCCCGAAGAAGAAGATTTCGTTGAACGAACTGGTGGAGTCGAGGGCTAGCTTGAGCGGTGTTCGAATGCAGAAGTCGTGCTCTCGCGTTCAAGAAGCTTATAGTTTGAAGAGAGCTGTGTTGGGTAAGCTTGAAAGAGTGGGGGAGTTCGGTAGACATCCAGATGCAGAATACTCGCAAAGAAGATGGTGACAACCACAATTCTGACGTCGTCTTTAGTTTTCTTTTTTTTTTTTTTTTTTTCTTTTTGATTGTGGATGTTGAAATGTGTAAATCTCAAGATCCTGATGCAGTAGATTAAAGAGAGAGCACAAGGGGGTGCTATTTTTCAAACAGGATATGGAAATTGCTAATTTTTTTTTTGGGTTGTTTCTTTTTTTGTTTGTTTGCCTGATCTGTGATAAACTTCAATGTGATCTTAGCTGTATTAGCCCAGAATCATTCAAAACGTGATGTTCTTGGTTATTTTGGTTGTCCTGTCTGTCTCCTGTTCTATATATGGTGAGATATAGTGATACTTCCCCCTGCAAGAAGCTTATTTTCCTACGTGACGGAATTCTGAAGCCGGAGACGAGAAAGCTTAACTACTTTTTTATTTTCGAAGATCACATGTTATTATAAAAAAATAAAATCAAATCAAATGTTTTAACTGTTGCAGATAATGAGAACATCTTCCGTTATTAATAAAAAGTCGTCAATTGTATTTATCTTTTTATACCAATTTTAATGTGCCAGATCTCTAGGTATAAAGAACTCCTTATAATTTCTGTAGGCATCTATCAAAATCAAATAAAAATAATATTTTTGCCTGAGGGATCTGGAGAGCCGGGTGCCCACCCAATTTATACCATTTGCTCCCCCAAATAGAAAACAATTTCCACCAACCTTCAAAATCCCTCCCTAATCATTCAAGGTCAAGCCTTTCAAACATAGTTTGGTAGATTCAAAGACTAAAATAGCTCTCCAATTTCTTTTGATGTATTTAAGGCAAGAAAACATTCTCTTTTCTCACCTTTTTCCCTTCATTTCATCTCACTCTTCTTGTTGGTGATGACTTATTTGATAACTCTTGATTAGTTGATTAGAATTCTCCTTATAATTTCTTGTTGTGACCAGTTGCATAGTAGGTGTTTATTGTTATAAATCTACCTTGAGTTGTGTTATATCATTTAGATAATTTAACTTTAATTATTCAATTGTGATGTTAACCTATTCTTATCAATAAAACAAGAACTCAATATTGATATGAAATAAAATAAAAATGAGAATTAACCAATTAAAATATAATAAAATTTTAAAAATAAAATAAAAATATCTCCCAACAAAGGGTCATGAGTTCGAGTCTTGTAAGGTATTAAATAATTTAAGTTATTTTATTGATCAATGAGAGTTTATATATAAAATTAAAATTTAAAATTTATCGACATCTTACCTAATTTATTATTAATTATTAGACCTATCTATTAATCAGGATTTATCTAAACAATCAACAACAGGACAACTTAAATAAGGCACTATGTGAAGTGACAAACAGGCAATGGACATCTGACATGAAAATAAACTAGTTATACGCACGCAAACGAGGGACATAAGCGTGGTAAAAAAAAGCCGCTAAATGTGAAATCATACATCACATTTAGTACGCTGCTCTCACATCTCATCTATGCATCCTCTACTAAAAGAACAGGTATATTAATTAAACACAGAACAAGCTGGGAAACAAATCACATCTAGAAACACACACCCATCAGATATAAGCAAGCATATAAATATTAATACAACAATGATGTGATGACCACCAATGCGTGTAGCATCTAACTATTCCTCAACCGTCTTGTCAACCTAAAGGTTGTAAAGAAACAACTAATTGACCAATGAAAGAAAACAACAAAGAATGCCACAGAATGGCATGACATTAATATAATGACAAATTTTTTTAAATAGTCATCCTTGATAAAAGTACTTATAGTTACCGAAAGTAGTTATATTTAATATATTTTTATAAAAAATATTATTAAATTAATCATTTTACATATAAATTAAATATAATTACATCCAATAAAATATAAAATAATCGTGATTGCCTTATATAGCCCCCACTTATGTGTTCTCCAATGAACAAAAGAAAAAAAAAATTCTTATGCCAATAGATAAGAAAAAAGTGAAAATTTTTATTTTTTTTCATGGGAGAGCACATAGGTGGGCAATATAGAGTAATCAGGCCACATAATGTAATTATAATTAATTTTAATACAAACTATATTGTACAAGTTTTAATTTTAAAAAAAATTGTATTATATATAATAATTTTAATAAGTTGATTGTTTAAATCTTTTATATCAGTTATATTTTATTCATACTAACCAAACGACGCCTTAAGAGTAGGCTTTCGTGAGGAAACTAAAGGCTGGTCTCAACAAACCTGTACTTGCTTCCGGCCTCTTCCAAGCTCCAAAGTCTAGTCTCTTGTTCTTGTTCAATGGAGAACCCCGAAAACACCATAGGCCATGACATACAATATCCGTCTACACTTCTCATTAGTTTGGTTATGTGTGAGCTCCGAGATCATTTGCAGCTTGTTGAATTATCATTTAAACCAGACATGTGACTAGTTTCATTTAGCAAGGTGTGGTCTTGTGTGTCTGGCTAAGACATTGAGGCGTTGAGGTTTTCACACCTAGGCATGGTTTTGTAACTCTTTTTGACATCTCTTTTACTATGGCTTAAGTGATTGTATCCTTATTGAGCTTAAGGTTTTAATGATTTAACTCGTTAAACTCTGCAAGACAAGACTTAAAACACCCTTGTACATAATTCAAAATGAAAGTGCATCAAAGAAATACAAGCTTGAAGTTCGGCCGATGATCAGTAAATCGATTCGCAGCCAATCGATTAGAGAAAACAAAGTAGAGTTTGGTAACAAATCAGCAGAACGTCAGTAGATAGATTGGCACTCGATCGTAAATTGGCACAAGCCAATAAAGAATAACTTGAGTGAACAAGGCGTTCAACAAATTGTTCGGTAACTGAATGAGACCCGATGGACAATGACGATAGGCAATCAACAGATGATTGGCATATGATGTGATCATTTCAAGGGAATACAATTACTAAACTAGGTGTTGGGGGAGATGATGCGATCATTATCATTTCAAAGGATTACAATTACTATTTTGGCTAAGACTTCTTGAACTATAAATAAGACTTTGAGAAGCGCATTTTGAGTATTTTTTAGGATTCATAAGCCTTAGAAATTGTGTTGTGATTAAAATATCTTATAAACTCCTAGTGCCTTCATTTTCATATATAAGAGAGTTTAAAAAGATCTTTGTAAATGTTTAACCGATCTTATGAAGTTTGGCTGAAGATGTCGAGCTTCTTTGTAAACTTCAAAAGTGTTAAGTGTGTGTGAAACATCTTGACCTTGGTATTTGAGGAAATAGGTTTGCTTGTTTGCCTCTAATCTATAGAGATGGATTGCTCATTTGGCCAAAGTATGGCTTGTCAAGGAGTTAGGCTCTTTGGCTTTTAGGAGAGCCGAAAAGAGGAGTAGACCTGTATAAGTGGTTATAAACTCCTATGGTGTTAAGAGTGGTACAAACATCTTTGGCTCTAAGTGGGAGCTTGTGAAAAAGGTTTATTTTTTGCTTACAAGTGTACAAGTTGGTGACATATTGAAACAAGTGAGGATTTACATTTTCAAAAGATTTGGAAGAGATAAAAAGATTAAGAGTTCCACTGTAAAAATCTCATTGTATTTTGTGGATCATTTTTTCTTATTTTTTTCACATGCATTATTTTTAATTGTTGTTATATATTTTATACAGTCACCCAATAGTTTTAAGTTTGGGTTGATCATTTTAGAGTGTTAACTGAGCAAGTTTGCCAAAGCTCAAATATTTATTTAATTAGAATTTGTATCCTTTAATTGCTTTCTGTGATCATTCCACTATTTATTATCCAAATTTATTTGATTTGTGATCTTGATTAGCTCTCTACCAAAATTAACAATACTACACCCTCTTTAATCCTATGTTTATTTATGCCTACTTGATGTCACTCAGATACTTATGTACTGATATATATTATGTGGAGAAAGTTATTTGTTCCAATTGTAGCAAAGCTTGTGTGATTGAACATGGTTATCTGTTCGGCAATTTACTTCAATATTTGATGTATCAGTTCCCTTATTATGTTTGCATTTGGATATCTAGTTGTTGCATAGGTTTGCTTTTATGGCAAACATAAGCTAGACTTTGTCTCCGTATTACTTTTATGGCACACATAATAGATGTTGAACCTTGCTTTGATGTGCCAACATTAAAACTCTCTAAGTGACATCTAAAAATTTCACAACTACCATCAAAGATCAATGCTTTCAATACTTGAACGTTGAAGGAGTTAAATAGATGAACTAGGAAGTTTGATAGCTACTTCGGCCAGGACTTTGGTAGCCAAAGAGATTAAGATCAAGTCTAGGGTTTGAATGAAGAGTTTGACAACCACTTTGGCAGATACTTTGGCCAGCCAAACTTGCACTTACAAGGATAGTAAAGTTCAAGTGTAGATTTGGGCAAGACATCAGCTGCCAAAATCTATATCAACAAAGGATGAAAGTTGGATGAAACTACATAAATGTGTTAGTGCATGTTTGATAATGACATTGGCAGCCAAATGGGACCAAGCTTCTCAGAAAAAGTCAATTACACGTATTATGGAGAGACTCGCAGGGACTTTGGCAGAATGTTTGACAGTTGATCATGCAAAAAGTTACCTGATATAGTAGTTGGAAACAGTAAAGTTTGACAATTTTAAATCCTACCAATTACTATTTATTAAGAAAGTTTCATAGGTTATAAATAGGGCCTCGAGAAGTGTATTGAAAGTTAAAGTAGAGACATTAGACCCTCTTGGACCCCTTGGGATGTCCAAACCTTGAAATTAGCATTGGCCATTAATTTTGCTTGTAAATTCATTACTTTCACGTTGTAATCCTTATGAGTGTTGTAGTGAGGCTAGTCGCAAGTGTTTTAAGCTATATTTATAAACTTCAAGGGTGTTGGAAGTGCATATGAGTACTTGGCCTAACCGTAGGAAGGTGCTAGCATGTGGATTGCTCCTTAGTTCAACGTGGCCAATGGGTCCAAGTAAACATGGTACCCGACCCAACCCAAAAATATCAAGGTCAGGTCCATACATAATTGGTTTCGGGTCCAATCATTCGGGTCTCCTTAAATACCACTTTAAAATTTGGGTTGGATTCGGATTTTATAAAATATGAACCAATAAGGACTCAACCTATTAACTAATTGATCCTAATCTTAATTTTTTCATTGACACCTTATCTTTTTTCCTCTTTCACACCCATCCCCTTCTCCGGTTCCACATCTCCTTCACGGCGGCAAGAATGGTTCCCCTTCTCTTCCGCGATGGCAGCCATCCCCCTTCTCTAAAGCAACAGTCACAATCTTCTCCAAAATTGCCTCTTTGTTTTTATCTTTGTTCTTGTTTTTTGTTTTTTTGTTTTGTTTTGTTTTGTTAAGAATTGGTCTGTCTCAGATACAATAGTTATGATTCGAAGAAAAAAAAAGATGGGTGTTGTTGAATATAAGATTTGGGTCTTGATCATTAGTTCAGATTCAGGTATTGAAATACCCAGACTGAACCTCACCTAGTGGCAACACTAGTAGTTCGAAATTCCTAAGGTGTATGTAAAGAAATACCTTAAAAAACCCAAATGGATACTAATCACAATAAACGACCTAAATCTAGCCCTAAAGCTATAAGCTAACTCTATTTACACCTCAAGTATACATAAATAGCTCATGCTCTGTTGTAGCATATTTGATGCTATCATTTATATATTGGCGCATACTCAGTCTCTCATCTGGGCCCTGTACTCATGGTCTAAATGCTTAATTAACTCAAGCTAACTCAAGACTAGGCCGAATTAGGTGAAACTATAAGTAGTAAGCCCCTAGGCGAAACCTGGGGGTTTTGCAATCATCATGGACATGCTTTGTAGCATGAACACATTAAATACATTGTGTTCACCATCGAGTTTTGGTGGTAGGGGAGCTCATAGGCCAAGCAACTGACTCGTTTCAAGATTTGGAATGGTCCAATGCATCGAGGCTTGAGCTTCCCTTATACACCAAACTGTGCAATGCCTTTTGTAGGGGACACTTTATAGAGATCTAACCTTGTGATTTGTGATCTTAATTAATTCTCTCCCACATAAAACCCCTTCAAGAGAGACTTGTGAGTGTATTTCCATATTTATGTCATCCACGTAATGTCATGATTAAGATTTGTATAAATTCATTCATTACCACTTGTAGGGGTGGGTGTGAATGACATTCTAAGTGGAATCCGAAGCATTTACGACTGAGTTCGTTTCGTCAATTAAGACCAAAAAAACCAATCAAATATAAACGTTTCTTCATTCGACAAAATGCCTTTTCGAGTGACTAAAAAAATCATAAACTAATGATATTAGTGATGTCTTTAAAGTTTATTAGTAAATTACCAAAGCAGTTGTAAAATCTAAGACATATTAACCTTAAATATTGAATTTTTCAAGGTAGTAATATTAATTTATTCAAATATATTTTGTGAATAGTGATTTTAATTTTAATATTAATTGATATAAGAGAAACCAAGAAAAATAAAAGAGATATACTGATTATAGGCATTAGTGCTTTGTGAGAAAATCTATGTTTTATAATAGAAGAAATGATTAGACAATTACTAGTAGAAAATGACCAAATGCCATGGCTGACGGCTGTGGCAATTGGCCCATTTCCCATGGCAAATTAAAGATTGCCAAAAACCCAACATTGCCACGGTATACTGTGGCAAAAAATTAGCCATGTGAAGTCATAGTTACCCAAGGCAAACTTTAACCGTGATACAGTCATGGCTATCCGGAACAAATATTTAATCACGGTTAGGTCGTGGTTATGCCGTGGCAAAATTTAAAAAATAAAAGTGAAAATGTTATGCTAATGCTAACGATATGAGGGATCGCGGTGTCAGTGAAGGAGAGAGGTTGCAAGGAAGGTGAGAGGTTGCCAGAGGTATGGCGGTGCCAACAGGGCAGGGGTGAAGGTGGTGGTAGGGAGGAAGCATGATAGAGGGCAGCGGGGTTAGGCACGACCAAGGGCAACAGGGAGGAGGTGTGGAAGGGGGGAAATCGGAACAGAGGGCAACGGGGTGAGGGATGACCAAGGGCAGTAAGGGGAGGTGTGGCCTAGAGCGGCGAGGGGAGGTGTGGCAGGGGGAGGCTTGCTGCAGTTGTTGAGGTAGGGTAGAAGAGGTGGAGTGGCACCAGTAGAAAGGAAGGAGGTCGCAGCACCGGATGGACTATGGGCTGGGGTAGAACATGAGGCCTATGACCGC
>JAVDBV010011260.1:0-10176 GCA_032619315.1 Piper longum
CATTACAGTTCATATTTGAGGCTTCTTGCAGGACACTGTATTATTACTCACTTATACTTAATTTGTGGCTGCTGCCTGCTGGGGCTTAGGACGGCTGGTGGGGTTGCATGATTATTTAATGGCCACAGCCCACAAAGTGCTTAAAACTTTTGAATTAAAAGGACGCAGCCAAGAAAAAGTGGGTCATTGTCTTTTTTTTTTAATTAAGAAAATACTAGATTTTGAAACCTGTCAAATTGTATTTATTACAACTTGTTATCAGTGTTTAAACCTGTCAAATTGTACATTGGGAATGATTTAAGGTTTGCCATTAAATATAGAGTATATGAAACGTCCTGACATTTAAACTTTCAAATTGAAAATAATAAACCGAGTTGAGTCGAGCCTATTCGAGTTACGAATCAATCGAGTTACGAGTCGAGTTTGAGTTGAGTTAATTCGATCCGAGTTTAATAAAACTCGTGAACGACTCATTTATCACCGAATCAAGTCGAGTTATAAATATCAAGTTATCGAGTCGATTTATAAATATAACGAGTTCGGACCGGGTCGAGTCGACTCACTAAAACTCGCAAGTTAACTCGACTCGTGAACAGCCCTACATATGCCAATCGTAGTGGTTGAGTGGATGTTTAGCACAAGGTCAGGTTATAAAGAAAAATCAAAATAGATTGGCTTTGAAAAATCATCATTGTTTGATGAATATCCCGAGCATAAATAGGGCCGTAGCTAGATCGGGAGCAACTGAAAATCTAGCGAGGGTGGAGATGTAGAAGACGGTCAGGGTGTTTTTTTCATAGGATTTTTACAGTTGGGGCTTGTTAAAAAAACATTTCCTATAGCTAAATATACGTGTGAGCTCAATGCCACAGAATCAACACAATTGACTAACCGCGCTATCACAGGACAAATTCTTCTCGTAATCCAACTCCCACAACAACGACGACGACAACGTATCAGCAGTTCGGAATTTACTTGAATAAAAGTTTCTGTCTGCATCTATCTCTACAAGCTATCTTAAATGATTAACTACGCAGATTTGGATTGACAAGATAAAAAAAAATACAATTATATATACATATATACACAAACACACACAAGTCATAACATTGCAAGTCTTAACACTCTTGGAGTAGTAAATATCTGATGACAATCAGAGCCTTTGAAGACAGGCATTTGAAAATAAATTACATATATTCTCAGATGGATGGTAAGGGTAATTTGAATGTGTTGAAAGTCCTTTCAACTATTAGGAAGGCTTGGGCCCAAACATTTGGGTTAGCGAAAAAATAAAGAATGATACTGATTATTATCGGTCCATCTCATCGGTGAATAATGAGGAAGTTCTCTATGATGGAGACGATGGATCCTATAAGATATCAATAATCATTTGCTAGGCACAAAGATGCAGACCAGCTGCTTACCTCAGGCTACTATTGTGACTTCAAAATGTCATGGAAGGAGCCTATACATCCCCAACTATTAACTACTCATCGTTCATCAACCTGTATTCGGTATAAGAACTTCTGCTGCTTATGTCGTTGCTTCCTGAAATTTCTTCCTTATTGTTCTCAAGCTTCTTCGGCCCTTTTCGTTCCATTGGAATGAAGCGCTTCTCTTGATAAGTTCTGTCAGAATAGGAGATTGCGGAATAGCTGCATTCTGTCCACTCTCCTCATAATCTGCAGCAAGAAAATTATCAGAGATTGAAGTGCCTCAGCATTAGCCATGATAAGAAAATCTGCTTTTTATAAAAACAACAATCGCAGTCACCAGACTTAAGTTTGGAGATGGCAGGTTACTCATTGATCCACTTACCATGCCATTTTTGGGGAAAAATTGAACATTTTTCTTCTCGAGACTATAAAATTTGATAATACAAAAGTATTAACCTGGATTATTAATTGATGGATGGAGCAAAAGTAGTGACCACATGAAAAATATTCATCATACAAACAAGAAACAGACAAGAACAGTCGACTAGGGAGGTAGAACCCACCACAAGAGTTAGGAAGCTGATAATGCCTTTTCAAGAACTTGGAGGCCTCTTTCTCTTTCTTATGGCACAATATTCGCAGTAAGGTGTCTGCATTATCTGGGGACCTTTTCCTAAATTTTGGAACATTAGAATCACTTGTAATCTGCTCACTTGCATTCATCAGCATTTCAATAATATCCCCTGCCTGCAGAAAGACATGCATATTTTCGATTATTTGTCAAGATATATGTGGTGTGTACATTCATAAGTTATAAATCACAAGCACCTTAAGAGAGTATAAATCCAATATTTGTTGGGTCCATATTGCTTCTTTTTCAACCACCACTCGAGGAAGACCTTCTCCTTCGGCAACAAAGAAGTCCTGCCACAAGCAATAAACAAAGTTTTTAGGAATGTAGGATTAAACAATACAGGTAAGAAAATGCATCAAAATTCACAATAAAACCAAACAACAAGTAAATGGCACGTTTAACTTTGATTGGTGCTATCAAGTTTGCTCCTACAGTTGACATTGTTTATCACACCAAAAGTATAGCATTTATAGTGTTCCCATCCTACAAGAATAACTTTGTATTTGTGATTACTTGTGCATGATCCACACTCAAACATCATTCCACAACTACTAAAGTTAAGTCAAAAGGACGATCCAAACTATGAAACTTGAGTATTTTCCACTTGGCAATTTAGTATCCCTGAATTGCTAGCTAGACAAAAGTATTAGCACGAGCGAAGAGAACATAGTTCCAACATAACTGGGCCAAAGAGAACCCTTTTCACTTGACCAAACACATTTACCAATTGATATTAGTTTACCCTTTTCAAAAAACACGTTTATAAAATTTTCCTTTTATTGTACCTTAAGAATATTCAAATCTTCTTGTATCATATCAACATCCGCCACTGAAAAGGCGCGAGAAGGGCCTCCATCCAACAAGATCCAAGCATACATTTCCTAACGTTCATATTGTAAATCAAAACATAAGCCATGATTTAGGCCGCTTTAGGATTTTAGATAAATAGCCACGCTTACAAATGCAGCTTGACAAACACTGAAAACAACAGGGTCCCTCAACTTGTCCATGACTAAGTCACATATGAGGTCAAGGGCCTGCATAAATTGTATAATAGTCAACATCATCCACATAAAAAAAGTGCAGAAATACAACACAGATATACAGATAATAATTGAGCGATCCTAATGTTTTCATCAGTTACTTACGTCGTCCAGATGTTCAAGATAACTTTCTAGGCGTGCATTATGAACTGTTGTTCTGTATAGCGACATTAAAAAGGAGTCTCTAAGATCCCAATACATGACCTTTGCTCCTGATGTAATCAGAGATTATGCACTTACATGCAATACAAAAATAAAAGTACAATGGTCTGTACAAGCAACTTACCAATAAAATCAGAAATCTTTCCAATTCCATCATCAGATATCTTTCTGACATGGTTGAAATTGGAAAACATATTATCAGCAGACTCAGAGAACTTACATCGTCCTTGCTTTGTGGCGTCAACAAGGTAGTCATTCACTGCATTATGATAGATGGATTGGTTGTAGTTACCGCCAAAATAAAGAAAAGACATCAGAAACATATCTACATTATAAAATTACCATCATATTAGATAATTCATGACTCCAACTGAGGGTGGGGTAAGAAAGGGGGAAGGAAAGAAGACCAAATAAAATATGTCATGCATTTAGATACAAATCACTGTCAACACCCAAATTGGTATAACTTTAGTTCAGTTCTAAAAGGGTCTTAAGGTTCTTAGTTTTGATAATCGAAGGATCTCAGGTTCCTAGGTTCATTAGAAGAAGAAACCCCTATAATTCAACACAGTTTCTTATAGGTGTTAAATTTTGGTTTAATACCAAGCAAAGAATACTCTAAAATCTATGTTTTATGTTGATTAATACAAAACCATTTAATTTTTATGGCAAATTTTAAAATATTTAATATGATAATAAGTTAAGAATAATTTTTACATGATTATGTTCGCCAAACATGGTATTACTTTAATTAGATAATCAAATAAATCATTTTTAACATAAATTATAATGAAATCTTAGTATTTGATTTTGGGTAAGATATGCTGAAAAAAAATGGGATGCTTGTATAGATGATTAATAAAAGAATGTAAAATCCTCATGTCCCGAGCTATCAAGGCATGACAGAGGCAGAGGCTATGGAGGTGAGACCAGCACTGTTTGCCCTAATGTGGGAAAGGGTATCAACATGGAATTTCAAATGCTTTACAACCATTAAGACTGACCGTAGACAAAAAAATAAAATGAGCTTAGACAAATTTTTTGAGTAACAATGAGACTAGTTTTCCCTTACAAGTAAGTCCTTAAAGTACGAAAAGTGCATAAAAGTAAAATTGGCAAAAAGGATCTTAAACATACCATATTTTATTGTGCTTATTGCATCACTTATTAGGCAAGTAGAATTATTTAAGAATGTTTGAACCAATAAAAATAATTAGGTTCAATATAGAAAGTCTATATCCTAGGCACTCAATAAACATTACAACCCATAAACAACATGAAGAGTATCTATTGTGCAAGACTATAATTGATATTAAGCTTAACTTACTTAATTTCTGGTTTGCATAAGGTTTAACAAGTTTCCAACAGCTCCTCATTGAGTTCTCCACCTTTCCAATCTGCTCTTTAGCATACTGAAATGAAACAAAAGAACAAAAATAAAACAGGAGATATATAAATATGTATATACCCAAACCTCTCATCCCATTTTCCTTGCCTTGCCGACTTGCTTCTCTAACTTCTCACCCTAGTCCCTCACCTCGCTTACTTGTATATAAACAAGTATATATTCCCAAGCTTCTCATCCCAGTTCCCTCCTTCACCTCTTTTCATGTTCATCACCCAACAACCTTTTGCCAATGGCTATACATTGGCAACCTTAAAGTTTTTCCAAGGTTACTTTCCAATAGTAAATCATCTGAATTCTACAGTAAAAAAGAGTTCAATATGGATTTTATGTTGGGTTTTGATTGCTGCTACAGAAAATGAGTTAATAAGGGCTAAGTTTATCTTGGTAGCTGTCAGAGGCTCTTAAAAGCAAACAGATGGTTGGCAAGATAAAAGGTTCTTTCTTTTTCACCTTATAGAATTGCTGATGATAAATAATTAAATGGATTGAGTAGCACTGCCCAAACTTCGAGTTTGATGCAGCCAATGAAACCATTTGAATGTCCAAATTGTTAACCATAGTTCATGGCAGAGAAAGTTTTCAGATGACAAACAAAAATTGGCAAAACAATTTTCATTTCTTCCCAAGATGTCAGCCATGATTCTTTTCAAATGCCTGGGATAGATTGCATAAAAATTATGCCCCCAATGCCAATCCTTGGGTTTTTGGATTAAATGGAAAATCTACATATACTAGCTCCAGTATGATTAAGCAAGTATTTAATTCCAAATTAACAAAAAGTTATGCTGTGAAGTAAAGAGCACTCACATGAAGGGTATTGAGTTTAACACAAAGGTTTGAAGTTGACAGCCTTCTCAATTTTTCTTTCAATTTCTCGTCTATTACAGAGTGCTCCCGTGCTTTTTTTCTGGCAAATGGATTTGCTGCCTCCTTATAGCGTGTCAATGGTGCAAAAGTAGGATAAATTTGGTTTTTATCTTCTGCAATGTCCAAGAAGGCAAGGCTAAGATTGCACAAAATAGAAGTAATCCTACTGTTCAACTGTTTAGAAATTGAAAGTTTTACCAATCTGACTAGCCAGCTTTTGCAAATAAGCTTCCAAGCTATGACATATTCCAAACAAAAGAGAATGGAGGTGGATAACATCCATTGGTAATTTCAGACCAAAAAATTGATCAATAGTCTGCAAGTCATGCCGAGATAATGAGTGAAAACAAGTAAAGCAATATGCAAAGAATGAGAGATAAAATTTGTCTCAAAATGTTCTAGATTTACCATTTTAAATAATGATTTTGCACAATATGAAATATCACATCATTCTGAAGATTTAAAAGAAGCGCAGCACAACAGGAATATTCACATAGATACAAATAAAATATTTGCAGCCAGTGATCCCATCCATCATCCAAAATTTTGCCATTTGTAATTACTTTGATCCTAGTTTATTATCCATGTCCTCAACACCCATCGGATATCAGGTGGAAGAAAAAGAAAGAAGATTTTGCAGCCAGTGATCATTTGTTTCATTTATTCATATTCCCACATTTAGAAAAGAGGGAACATTAAAAGTTTAGCATGACTTTAGAAAACAGTTTCAAATGGTTCTTATTGTAGCAATGATTAGAAAAACAATGTTGAGAAGAAACCAATTTGAGAAGATAAGATAGAAAAGAAAGTGAAACCCAATTACTTGGGAGGTGGGAGAAGATAGGACCAACAATTCACAAAGAATTTGAAGGGACTAAGGATGAAATTTGAATTCGGCCAAAGTTCTCATTTTTTTCCATTCATCAACAGCTGGTCACAATGAGTGCATACATATAGCCTGACAAAAATCCTTTAAAAAATGACCAAAATTACAAGAACATTAAAAACAATCAAATATAACTCCCTTCAAAATATATAAATTTCATAAAACTCCCTAAAAATAACCAAACAACCTAACATATTGAAGAACATTAAAAAAATCAAATATAACTCTAATCTGTCCTACATCAGAAAAATGACCATAGAAATTTTTACTACGCATGAATTAGGGTTCATCTTCTCTCGTCATCACACATCTTCAAGTTGTTTCCCCTCTCCCCCTCACGCCTTCACCCTTCTTCTCCAGTCCAGCATATCACCCCATCCCCTGTTTGTTCTTCTATGGACGGCAAAAAATAGAACCATAGTACATGGCACAGGTGGGCATAACAAGCAATGAGCAGCAATGGCAAAATGGCAATCAGCACAGGCAAGCAGCTTTTTGGATCTGGCCAAGTTTTGTCAGAAAGCCAAGCGATTGCCAAAATCCAGGGATAGCATCAGTATCTATCTCCTGGTACGAGGCTCACCTCGCCATAAATTCAAGAGCAATATCTTGCAAATCCAGCAAAAAGGTGAACCATGAATGTTAGAGCACTAGTTAATAACCTATTTTGCATTAATCTAGGTCTCACTGCAAACTCATACGCCTGTATACAGTCTGCCCCCCTTGTGCCACATATGACTATACTTAAAATCCATCCTAGGCTTACAACAATGTAGTTCAGCATCAGCTTCTGATACAATTCCCACCGCAAATATATAGACTAGGCCCACCCTCGAAAGCGCTAGTCAAGTAGAAGATCCACAAACATACCACCATCAACAATTATTCTTTCTTCATCTTAAGGTAGAAATGAGAAAGATAGCACACCTCTTCAATGATCCGAAATACTTCGATGACTGACACAGCTTGTTTCTGCTGTGAGGACAAAGGCAACCACTCCTGAAAAAGCAATCAATCACAAGTTGAAATCACCTTCACGAGGAAAAAGGATTTACAGCATTCACCCTCGTACATCACAGTATTAAATAAGAACTTGTTAGTTGTCACAATATAACACACACCTTGATCAACATCAACAGAAACATGCACAAAAAAAAAAAAGAAATTGTTAAAGGCTAAAAGATCTGAAACCATGTCATATAATCCTATGTGCAATGAATAACATCATCATCATCATCACCATAACCAACAGCCTGTCTCAGTTACGTATTAGCGGCATGTATTTGAAAGCCCAATTAAATGCCTTCATGGTTAAATTGATGACAAAAAAACTAAATCAGAAACAAAGTAACAAGTTTTTAAGGTGGACTCCCTTCTTCCACAGCACTTAAAAGTTAAAAAATATGATGATGCTTTGACATCATCTCATCATATAATATCTCTCCAAATTATTGGATATAGGCATCAGGAGATGATTGTGAATCTGATTTATCCAGAATCATCTTATTTGCAAAGCTAAGTATGCAAAGAATGGCGAGCACAAGAAATTACATGCTATACAAATGCAAACAAACTAAAGTGAAGATTAAAAAACAGTCTTTATCAGCGATATCAGCAAACCTCAAGGTTAAATGCACGTTCTGTCCACTCCAACATATTCCTCTGTTGAGCACTCAACCACTGAAGAATCATCGGTCCAGCAATCATTCCTATCTGCTCATATAAAAGTTATAGCATCACACATCTGAGCAAAGTATTGAATCAGTTACATATTCAAATATTCTGCAGAACTGCTCATGCATCTTTTAGAAGATACTCAAGTATCAATTTCATTCTCATCACAAGCAAAATTTAAGGACCTTATAAGCCCCAACATAATTTCAAGCAGGTGTCACAAGATTCTTCTTCTCTGGGAGATAACAAGCTGCAAAATGAAGAGTCCCAGAAAGACTAGATTTTTAATCATGTAATCTCTTGGTATCTTGCACGATATGTACAATCAGAATGGATATTGAGATCCAATTCGACTTCACAAGGTTTTCTCCCTGGATCTACATAAGGTTCTTAACCGTACCTCTAGAATATTACTAGATAAACACAACATAAATAAACAAACACAACATAAATAACAATATATTTCAACAAAAAGGGAAAAGCACAGCCCCCAGTCTACATAAAAGTATGTTTCCAGTAGAGAATATTAACGGTCCTATGAAAAACAAATGCCAGCTATCTTTTAAAAAAAATCAGCATCACATAAAAGTATATCATCTTCAACAGCACATGGTTAACAACATACAAAATGATCAATCATTCTAATCATCTACTAAGAGGCATGTAGGTGAAATAAGATAAATGTTGTAAAATTCGCATAAGGAGGTCCTACATAATAATCTCAAAGCAACCAATAGTAGAAAGCAAAAGATATCATCTTCAACAAGATAACACGGTTAACAACAAACCATATGACCGATCATTCTTATTGTCTACAGAGAGAGACAACCAGAAAAATATGATAAACATTGTAAAAATCCTATAAGGAGGTCCAAGATAGTAAACTCAAACAAGCCAATAGTGGAAAGTAAAAAATCATTTTAAGAAGACCGGAAAAACTAGCAAAAATGTAGTCTGACAACGAATTGAAAAAACAGATACAGAAGGGTGATCATGACGACTGTAGCAGCAATGTCAAGATATTATTATGATGGATAGTAACAATGATTATGATCAGCAGGAAGAGATTATGATGCAATTGGTATCTTACCCTGTACAATGTAAAGAGCTTTCAAATGAGTGACAAAAAAATAAAGAAGAAGAAGAAATTGCCTGATATGGTTGCACTTTTTCAGCAACAGATTTATCCAGACATGGGCCTGCCGACATGATTAGCCGTGCAAGGCAATCATCTAGCATATCGGCAGCTGGAAGAACTGATCTTGCATCCTCAGATAGTTCAGTTACCCCATGAAGGAAAGGCATCTGAAGAAAAGATTAAGAATACAAACAAGAAGAACCAATTACAAATTTACAAAAACAAACTCAAGCAGTTACTAGATAATCAGTTGTTCATATTGAATTACGTAATAGTACCAGCTTTTCTCTATAAAGTTTATGCAGTAGCGATGAGGAGAAAACTACAGCTTCTGGAAACCACTGACTTAGCACAGGGTTAAAGATATTGTTTTCTCTCTCTGCAACTGATTGTAATTCTTCAGCAAGTAAAGCTAAAATATGACCCCCATTCACTTCTGAATTGGGATCCAGATTATCCATGACCTGGAACACAGGAACGTGAATTTAAACAATGAATTACAGAGAACTGAACTCTTAAAAGCTAATAATGCTTTCCTCACCCGCTTAAATTCGGCTTGAATGGATGCCTCAACATAAGTCCGAGCGCGTGAAGAAAGATCCTGATGACAACAATCAAAAACGTTTAACTACAGAAAATTGCAAAGGAAACACATCAATGCTTGAACATATTAGCAACATAGTGAGTACTTACAAATTTTTATGAAGACTAGCAGCTATAGGTAATTTACTACTTTCATTACTTGCAGTGTGTTGTTTTCGGTTATTGGCAGTCTTGATCACGTAACTAACCACATTATAGAGTTATATTAGTAGTTTTCTTTGTGCAAAAACTTGCAATACTATCTATGAAGGTATCATAATAATTTATGTATAGGTGTTAGAAGCCCCTCTGCCTCTCTTCTTTTGAAGAGAGAACTTTACTCTGA
>JAVDBV010011261.1:0-10603 GCA_032619315.1 Piper longum
CTCTTTTGGTAAGGAAGCCCGATTTTCCTAAAAAAATTTCCTCCAATTCTAGTAAAAAGCTCTTAGGATATATACACAATAATCGGTGCTCCTGTTAGATTAGATAACATTCCTTTAATAATTATGCATTAGAAAGGAATTACGTGAAAATCAGATTCATATATGGCATACAATTAACTGAAAGGCACGCGGTCTGTTGTTTTGCTTCATAATAGTTAGGTGGATTGGTATATAACAAAAAGTGGAGTGTGACAAACCTACCAGCTGATCTTAACACCTTTATTTATCTGTCCATGGAGATATTGTTGTTATTCTCTATTTGTTGTGCTTCTGTTTTCTGATATTTACTGCTTATGAATGAGTCGATTGGTTTGAACCTTAACCGAAAATGGGGGAGCTACCTGGGCCATTAGAATATATGAATAACTATTTGGCAGACTATTCTAGCTATTGATGTAGGTGCAAAATTTAAATTTTCTTCGATCAAACCAAAAAATGTTCTAGGCTAGCATTTGATGGTGGAGCCGGGATTATTGACGACTCACCAAGCCCTACCGGCCAATTTATGTGGTTCCTAGACCTGTTCTCAAAATGCAACCAAAACGCTCCACCTCTGTGGCTGGTCCCGCCAACCCAACCTCCAATCCACCGTCTCCTGCTCTGCTCTCCGCCAGGGATATCCCTTTCCCTCCTTCAATGGATATCACCTCCACTTTCTCGGGCGAACCCCATCCAAAGTCAATGTCGTAAACCCCTAACTTTGGGGACCCAGCGATGGGCAAGACCCGAGCCCCAACAAGCTGCACGAATTTGCCAACCGTCTCCTTGAGTCTCGCCACTGCCCGACCCTCTAGTGCCCGGATACCCGCTCGAATCACCTCCGACGCCACGACCAACCCCCCTCCTCCGGCCAGCTCCGCCCCTCTCGCTTCACAGCAAACCATGCCGATGCAGTTGCCGAAGTAGTTGTCCGGCACCCGGGGCTCGATACGGGCCCGCCAACCGGACACAAAGCTGAAATAAACGGTTCTGTCCTCGTGCCGGCGGGCCTTGGTCTGGCATACCCAAACGTACGAGCACGCGGCCACCCACGTAGTCGGGCACACATCGGTGACGGACGTGATCCGGTTTTGGAGTATCTCAAGTTGGGCAAGGGTGAGGACAAACGTGGCTCGGACGGTCCGTCCGGCCAAGGTTGTCGTGGCCAACCGTTTCTTCTCGGCTTCATGCATATTCTCTAGAGCTGCTCTCTTGCTCTCCTCTAGGTCTAGGAGAGCTCCCCGGTCGTAGACAGGCACCTCTTGGATCGCCGAGGGGTCTCCGCCGGAGCGGTGAACCGCCGCCCATGACTTCAAGAAGCGACTGTAGCTGTTGCCATCCGCCACCGCGTGGTGAATCGTCATCCCGAGAGAGAAGCCGGCGCCGGGGAAGACGGTGAACTGCAGCGCCAGCAGCGGGCACCGACCCCGATCGTCCGCCGGCGGTAACGGCGGCACCAGCGGACGGGTGAGCGTCACGTCCTTGGCGTCGTCGGAGATGACGGCGGCGAAGTCGTCGTCCGACTCGGCGACCAGCAGCGAGACCGAGTCACCGTCTGCATACTCGATGACGAGGTCTTCCCGTAAAAGGCGGCCGGCGAGGGAGAAAAAGGATTGGAGGGTGACGGAGAGGGAGCGGCGGAGTGCGGGGAGGTGGGTGGAGAGGAAGCCGTCGGTGGTGATGGTGGTGCATTGGTAGAAGAAGAGACCCTTGACTGGGCTCAGAATGAGCCATAAGACGTCGAAGAAGGTGAGGGGGAGTTGAGTGGGGGGAACGGTGGCCGGCGTCGGAGACACTCTGTACTGCGCCACCACTTTGGCCGTCGGCTTAGTGATGGTTACAGCTCCGCCATTGGCCTCAATGGGAACAAAATCCATTCCCAATGCACTTCTTCAACCAACTACATGCGTCGACAGTGTCGGTCGGTGCTTATATAACAGTCACACCAGCCCTCCCTCCCCAATAGCCCAAATATATTTTTTCTTCCCCTTTTTATTTTTTATTTTTTTATGGCTGGTACATATATAAAGAGTTGAAAGGTAATTCTTTCAAAATAATTATATATTAATTTTTTTCTCCTTTTTTTTTTCTCGAGCAAAGAGCTATAATAGTTTTATAAAAGCTTATAATTGAGGAGCGAGGTCTGCACTGGCCATCAGTCCCTTCACATGGTACATACTCTGGTTGGTAAAAAAATTTACTTTTGTGGGGGAAGTTATGATAAATGGCAGAGATATTTTGATTTCATATACTTATTCTCATAAATGTTAATGGTGTTTTCTATATAAGTTTTTGAAATTTTTTAGAGGTTTAAAATTAGTTATGAAATTTATGCATGATTTTATTACCTTAAATTTATAAAAACACATCTTAAAGAAATATGATTAGCCTTCTATAAAAAAGCAATAAGATCTCGTGAAACTTTCATCATTACCTCTAAATCTCCAAAAGTTATTAAAAATTTCCTTATGAATTTTCATTAATCAAGCTTTCGACTTCATGATACAACATCAAATGTCTCATTAATTAATGCCATCGATAAGAGAATTCGACGTGTTGTATACTTGTATATGCGAACATGGGTAAATTGAATTTCAGCCTTAGTTCAGTGCTATTTACTAAGAGATTATCTGGGCAAGAAAGAGGTTACCCGTCTTTAGATGGTATTAGTCCACGTAGAATTTCTAGCTTTATCAATAATACTTGTCACTAAACAGACGATATATATTGATCAGTTTTTGAGGACGGTAAGTGTTAGAGTGATTATATTTTTTAGAGACGTGAGACTATTTTAACTGTAAATAACTAAATACGAAGTAACAAAAGTGGTTGAATTCAACTTCAAACTTGCATTGCGACATCGTCTAAAAAGATTGCATTATGGGAGGGGGGTTGAATTCGCCAACATGCGTAGAGATCACAAACATTTGAAAATTACAATAATCACCAATGAATGAACGTATTTTATACTCACCAATTGAGGCTCCCGGCTCTGGGCTTTGACCAGCACCTGTGAAGGATGAATGAGACATTAACACAACATCAGTCTACAACCTATTTTCTCAACTAAAAGCACCAATTACCCATAAAAAGCATCACTCACATGATTAACATGGTATATCCAAAGTATTATATTTAACTGTCGCAAAAAAATGTCCATTAACATTAAAATGTGGAGAAAATGGAGTGGATAAAAATGTGGTAGAGAAAAGTTTCTCCAAATTTTTTTTGGGTGAAGAAAAAGTTAAAAAATTAATACATAGTTATCTTTACAATTTTCAAATATAAAAATAAATTTAAGTTTTTTTCCATTATAAAAATTTGCATGGAGAGATAAGACAGTTAATCACCACTTGTCTCCACTACATTATTTAAAAATGTGAAAAAAATATTTAATTTCTTTGTAGTGCCTTAATATACTCGTTTCCATAATTCTTCACAAGCAGGCATGTAAAAAGCACAACTATCATTTATAGATGATATCTTCACTGGTTATTCATTTATAAACTTATATATATGCATCAACTATTTGAAGAGAGGCCACTTTTGATTATATGACATAGATTCATTATTTTACACTTTAGGCTCGGTCATTCCAGTATCAAAATACTTTTTTTATGTTTAATAGTTAAGTTGTCGGTCACAGGCGAGAGAAGGATGTAGGTTGAGCCTAGTGATAGGCCAAGGTTGAGCCTAGTGATAGGCCAAACTAAAGAAGGGCGTAGGTTGGGACTAGGAATAGGCCAAGTGTAAAAATTTCGAAGACGAAATTTTTTAAGATGGGTAGATTGTGAAATCCCTCCAACTTAATCTAAAATTTAATACTTATTATGGTAAGTTTTTGTTTATAAGTACAAATAAATTATAGATCTTTAATTTAATTAATTACTTTTGAAAAGATAATTTAGACCAATTATATTACTCTTTGGGCAGGGTCGTTATATTTGCTCACAGTGTGATTAACTCTAGCCTCACAATAGTTTTATATGTTCATTAATACTTTTTTACTTTATTATTATTATTATCATCATTATTATATTAAGAAAGTATTGAAGTATGATTTTACTTAAATAAGGAAATTTAAAACTATTAATAAATTTTTAATAATTTTATAATCATGCTTCTTTAATAATGGACACTTAATTTAGATTTTTACATATTTTTATTTATTTATTAATAAATAACTTAGTGTATAATTCTATCTAAAATATTTTTAAAAAAATAAATTTCATTTAATTGATAAATTTTTTGCTTGTTAAAATTAAAATTACTTTGAATATTTGTATTCAATTATATTTTTTATTAAAATTAAATAAATATTCATTATTTAATTTATAAACAATATAGAAATATATTTTAAAAATAATTTTGTACATTCTTAATGCATATTATTAATATGTTTCAAATGTACCTTGTGCATTGTAATGGTCTTTGGCTAGTTTTCGAAATATTTCTATTTGTAATTTTATACTTATCATGTAAAATCAGCTTTGGGTTAGGGTTTTACACACTTATATTTTCATCCGGTTTGGGCCAGTTTGAATTGGTTTGAACTAGCTCGAGACAGACCAATTTTCAGATCATGAGTATAAGGCCCACGTAGCGGTATGAGCATGTTATCATGACTGAGTATTCCAGACATGGAGATGATATCTTAAGATAGGCTACAATAGAGTATAAGTTATCATTATATACACGATCTATTCAGATGATTTTTATGGGTTAGCAAGGGTTGTAGGCCTAGATTTTGGTTGTTGCACTGTTTAATATCAATTTGGGATTTTCAAGCGATCTCATTTGCATACATCATAGGGATTTTGGATCACTTGATTGTGCCCCTTTAGGCCGAGCTTTATTAAACGTAGGTTTTCACCTGATTAAGTTGAGGAATCGAGATATATTTAGCCTTCTTTTCTCGATTCCCACCTATAGATTCACTTTTATGACGAGTTGGTTTGACTTTGGATGGTTATGATCCAAGCTTTCCGTCCATATACATATTGATATACTCATTGGTAGGCCCCACTAGGCTATGAGTTGTCGTACGTTTAAATCATGCCACGTGGCAAGATTTGAGCTATTCACGTCAGCCATAGCTTCACCATGTTATTTTCAAGAGATTTTCTACGATTTTTAGAGTTTACACCTCTAGCATCATTGCCACTTCGACTCACTGCTGGCAAATCTCCAGTTCATCTTAAGCCATCGAACCAGCACCGGCAGGAACGCCTCGTGATAGGCTTTCAATTTGTACCACTCACAACCACCGGTGCCGATGTAGTCGCTGTTGGTGATGGTGATTTTATAACCAGTTTCTACCACTGCCGCCACCCATTCGGGTAGTTTTTCGGCGCTGACGAGCCATCTCCGGCCAGTCTGATCACCAAGATTATTACCTTCATCGAAATCTTTATTTTGAGACCATCCATGACCACAACTGAGGCTGCGATCGCCGCCGAACACTGCTGCACCATTGGCGATTCTGCTCCTTTTTCGGGCTATTTTTAGGCCAAACCAGCTGCTAGAATGGGCCGATATCCACCGCCATTAGGTTATCGATCCCGATCAATGACGACCCCAACCACACCGCTATTGGCGTTTTCTAGCGACGGGCATCGTGTGCCCTGTCTAATTCATATACCATCGTTCTCGTCTACGAGACGAGCCCTGTGCACCCATTCGTGTCCACCTACCTGCTCTTGTCCATGTCCATGTCCAGCATCCCATTCCAGCCAAGCCGACCTAGCCCACCAGTTTATCTGACCTAGATCGAGTTAACCAGGCCGACTCAGCTCGGTTCAGTGGTTTAACCCGGTTCAGCTCATTTTCAACTATTTTTTGATTGTTTTCGATAATTCGAGAACCCCTACATTATTTTTGATAAATATTCACATTATTTAGCATATTTTAATATTATAATTTTATTTATTTATTTATTTAGTATTTATTATTTAATTTTTATTTAGATATTTGTGAGATATGACGAGTGTTTATGTAATGATTTTTTTTATATATTTACTTATTAATATTAATCTTATTCATGTTTATTAAATTATATATATATATATAATTATCTATTTGTTCGTTGCATGTTTGTTATTATTTATTTATATTTAATTGTGTGTTTTGAATTGGATAACTATGATGACTATGATATTATTATTATTCATAATTATTTAAAATTAACTATTTATTTATTTATTTATTGAATGATTATGTATTTATTTATTTATTTATATGTTTACTAATACGAGTATATATGATATTTACTCTTGTTTAGCTGTATATTCATATAGTATATAGTATATATTATTATTATTATTATTATTATTATTATTTTATGATTAGACTATTGATTATTTTTATATATTTATTATTTATCTATTTATTCATGAGTGTATGTATTTATTTATTTATTTATTATTTGTTATTAGTTATTTTTTATTATATCTCTATTTGTGTGCTATATGTTTAATTATAGGTTTATTTAGTAGTCTTCTTTATTAAGATGTATTAATGATGTGAGCACACACTACGAGTATATATCATATAAAGATGTCAGTATTTTACTTAAGAGTGGGTTTTGATTTAGATTTCAGAGTCTGAGCTTGTTGTGGAGGAGACGCCATGCTTGGAGCTTGGACCAGCGGTCTGTCAGGACTCTTCTCACCATTTATCGTTAATTTGATGTTCAGATCACAGGACATGTTAAATGGTTATTGTATCATTTAACACAGGCCAGTTAGATGTATTTTATTTCCGTGATTAATAACTCTCAAGTATGAGACCTTTCAGGTTTGATTTCAAAAATAAGATCCACAATAAGTTACCTTCGGGCTTATTATATAAATCCCTTCCTTGGCCTATATATGATTTTTTCAAGTTTTTCAGTGAAATGTGAGACAGTCAAAAATTGATGACTGCGTCTTGAGATATAGGGCATGTGTTAATCAATGTAGGCTCTGAATTTGGTAAGCGTCCATTCCAATTCCGAAGTATCATGACAACTTCACCTTTAAGTTCCTCAAATTTGGAGAAGTTTAAGGGTTTACTATATAATGTAATGCATGTCTAGAATTGTAGTTTTAAAGAGTATTGAAGATGTATGTCTAAGAGTACTCGGCTTTTGGGTCAGGAGTAATATGGATGATGTAGTGGGCTAAAAGAAAAGAAATTGATGTTCATGTGCAAGGGATAATTTTTAAATTTGACTTTATATGAAATGAGAAATTCTGTGAAAGATTATACAAATATTTTTATTTAATAAGAGGGACACCTCTCCTCATGGAGTAAAGTCTAATATTCCTAAATGAATATGTACTGTCTAAATCCAAAGACTCTTATCTTTCCGAACCAGACAAACAATGGCTATATGTTTAAAAGCCCAATGCAATTCAACACTTCTGCATTACATTATTATCCAATTACATTCGAGCGCAAGGATTTTTTTTGTTATCATTACGTTTCATTTTTTCTTGTGTTGAACTTGATTTTAGCCCCCAAATAATTTATAGGTTTATAAAAACTTACTTACTTTATTATTATTGTTTATTATTAAAAAAGTGTCATATAAAATTTTAACTAAATTTTGGAATTTTTAAAATATTCATAAATTTTAATATATTTATATTTATACAATTCAAAGTAAAGTTTGTTTACAGTACATACTTATTTTATATGTTAACAAATTATTAATATATATATATATATATATTTATTGTTATTTATCATTAATAAAAAAATTAGAGTATAATTCTCTCTAGATCAAGTATCTTTAAAAAATTTCCATTTAATATTAAAAAAATTTACTTATTAAATTTCAAATTAATTTTAATATTTGTATATAACTATATTTTTTGTTAAAAATTAAGATGTTAAATATCTATTATTTTATTAGTGTAACACCTTATTTTGGTTCACCTGTGAACCAACCCGGAAATATTACCGCCGACAGAACCATTTCCTAATCTATTTAATTCGAATAAGCCAATCCGGAACTACTCACGGCTTCTAAAGATGGTGATACAATATTTAAAGCATGGATGTGATGTTTGGGTTATAACATAGTCGCATATGTATAGTATGATATGCAGACAAGTATACAAAGAAACCAAACAAACAAAAAGTTTAAAATAAATATCTATTTTTAAAGCAAGTCTCCCCTAAAAGTAGAATAAGGATCACCCTGTCAACAATGTTCGGGCGCGGGATCGTCCGCCCCCGGGGTGATCGCGGTCCTTGTGATTCGATCCGGGTTTGAATGGTTCGGTGGGACCGAGGTGTCCTTGCCGCGTAAAGAGATAGTGCGATAATATAAAATAATGCAAATGATATCACAAGCACCAAAACGACAAACAGGAAATTTTTACGTGATTCCTTAGGGTTCAACTGGAATCCCTAAGTCAGTCCACGGTGAGATTAGCACTCACAATCCACTATTTCTCCTTTGATTTTACAAGTTACATAAAACAGTGGATTTTTTGCCTCCTCAAAATAAAATTGCCTCTGAGATGCTTGACTCCAATGTCATGGTTTATTTTTTCATGTTCTTTAAATCCTTAAAATAACCCCTCCACTGTGTCCAGAGCGTTCAAAAATGGTGGGGTAGTAAATTCGCCTTGATCCGAGGTGTAGAAAGCCTTCAAATTATTTCGGAATCCTTAATAGACTAAACCGGATCGCTTCGGGTTGGTTCAAACCAAATAAATGCTGGACCGGGTCGGGTGGCGTGTGCAGGCTCCCTTTTCTCTCTGCGTTCGCCTGTCTGTAGGTGGTGTACAGTTAACCAACTCCAATCCGGGTAGAAGATGGGTCTCGGATGCGGGCTTGGTCTGGGCCTGTTCGCGGGATTGATCAATTAGAGGCAGATGGATATGGTCACGGATATGGCGGACAAGCAGACTTGGTCAAATAATTGGGCACGACAGACCCACTTAGGCATGAAACAAGAAACTTCGGCATCGACTTTTCTGGCAACGGCGGTAGCTGAATCCGATGGGTATCGACTTTGACTTTAAATCAGTGTTCCAAAATCATGTCCGTCACTTCTTCAGGGCTGGGAACGACCAGCGTTAGTCGGAAAGAGGCCACGAAGGTCCGTCTTCACTGCTGGTTTCCTCTGTTCTATCTTCACCGTTATCAGATGGGTCTCTTGCTGGATTTTTCCCGGTGACCACCGCTGCTAACTCCGGTGGAACTCCACCCAGATCCAAATATCACTTCTCTGGGTTTACTTTGAACAGCACGTTGGGGTCGGGAATGACCGGCGTTGGCCGGAAAATCTCCTCAAATCCTGATCTCCGCTGCTATTTTCTGCTTGTGTTCCTGATCAAATGAGTTACTTTCCGAATTTTTCCCGGAGGCTTTAGTAATGGAATCCAGCATGAATCAACTCATACTTGTATAAAACCTTGCTCACCTCACTTCTGTCACCTTCTTCGAGCCGGGAGCGACCGGCTTTAGTTGGAAAAAGGCAGCGAAGGTCCGCCTTCGTTGCTGGTTTCCTCTGTTCTATTTTCACCCTTATCCGATGGGTTACTTCTCGAATTTTCTCCAACAACCGTGGTGACAATCTACGGTGGATCTTACTTTGGGTTTGTAGAAAACTCCTCTTCCTTAACTTTAGTCACCGCTTCAGGGCCGGGAACGACCGGATCTGGTCAGAAAAACTTCCCCAAATATCTGTTGTTTACTGTTGCTGCTCTGCTTCTGGCTTTCCTTGCCAGATCAGCAGCTTCTTGGTAGGATTCATGCAAATACGACTTCGAACTCCGGAAAAACTCTACCCAAATCTGAAGATTGTTTCTTTTTCTTTGTTTTGGATACTATTTTGGAGCCGGGTACAACCGGGTTTTGTCGGAAAAAATCCGCAAATCCACTGTTTCCTGCCTCTTCCTGCTCTATTCTCTTCCTTTTCCAATGGGTAACTTCTTGAATTTTCTCCAGCGATCGTGGTGACGAACTCCAGTGTAACTCCACTCAAATCCAAATGTCACTTCACTTTCTTCAAGTTTAACACCACTTCTGGGCCGAGAACGACCGTCTCTGGCCGAAAAACCGCCGCGAAGATCCCCCTTCGCGACTGTTTTCTGCTATGTGATGCTCTGTTTTCCGTCTTCTCCCTTATCCGATCGGCAGGTTACTAGCAACTCCTTACTTCTCCCTCGTTTTTATGGCGATCATGCAACAACAGCAGCAGCAATCCTTCTGGAATTCTTGGCTTGATGAGAATTTTGGCGAGGTTGCACCACGGCAACGGGCTGGACTCTCCTCTCCTTGGATAATCAGCACGGCGTTGGGCAATTACTTCTCGGCGATGACAAGCTTCACGGCAATGTCAGCAAGGAAGATTACTTCATTGGTGGAGATGTCATAGGTATGCATGATGGGTGTATGTAATCTTCTCCATCCCTTCTTCTTTTCTGCAAAAATAGAAAAAAGCAACCTTTGGATAGATCGGCTGTGAAAATGGCTCTCAAGGCACCAGGGGCACTTCTTGATGTGTAGGCTGGGGAGTCGTCGGAGATAGATCTCTGACGAGGGGCTCCTCCCCTTTTCTTATCTG
>JAVDBV010011265.1:0-11370 GCA_032619315.1 Piper longum
GCAAAGGGATGCCCACTCTTTAGATGCAATATCAACCTCCACAAACCCATATTTTGGAGGAATTATAGGAACTGAAGTATTGCTAATTCTTGGATCTCTTGAGGTAAGTTGACGAGCATCTCAGCTGCCTGAAGTGATCATTTTTATCCTAGACAAGAATAAAATGAAAGGAACAAAAATATGTAAATAACGTTCAAATTTTCATGATTGACAGCTCGAAATGCTTTTCCACATGTAACTTCATAATAATATGTACTCAAAAGGTAACAACAGCTCGTGTACACAAGATGAACAGGGTGAATTCATTTTCATGAAAAAGTTTAATCATAAATGCTGCGTAATGTTATGCTTCTCATCTTTAAAAAAAAGAGACGAGGATAAATAGGAAAGTAGTGAGCACAAATAACCACCCCTCGTCTCCTGTTTTCTTTATTATTAAACTGAGCCTCTAGGATAAAGTTATGCATCTTACTATACCCATACTGCCTCGCCAATGAAAGAATTCAGCTTCTACAATTCCTAAACCTGAAAGTTTAAAGCAAACAATTTAGTAAAATTGAATAACACATAATACTTGTTACCAAGCCCACGTGATGATTACCCTCCTACAAATCAAATGTTCTTTAAAGAGTGTAGTTGGTGTAAGTACTTCCGACTCTTTTGCTGCGACCTCCAGAAGCAAGCAAGCGCACCAAATGCACAACTAGCTAAAGCAATCGCCAATGCTGCACCAAGAGGTACAGCTACAGCATTTGTTGACGTGATGACATCTTCATTTGCAGATTCTTCCTTCGATGTATCAGTGAGATCACTAGATCTTAAAACAAGCGTCTTTCCATAATAACTTATCAAGAAATTGAACACCTCAGTTTTGTTCCAATCAGCATGAACTGGTCGGGAGACTTTCTTCCTGGATTGATAACAAGAAGGGCAGAGCTCCCTTGGAGGCCAAATAGTCTTTGGGTATTTGGGGTCACCAGTTCCTAGATTGGCTTCTTCTTTCATTAGTCTACCATTAACTTCATTATGTGCTTCCCACAACCAAAGGGCAAAATCGCTAGTTGTGGTTAATGGAGTTGAAACTCTGCAACAGGCACAAAGAGAATTTTTTTTGGGATCAAAGCTAGCACTTATTATATCAAAGAATTGTCTCGAAATTTGTACCTTGAACACATCTCATAAAAATGTTTGCGGCACTCTTCACATATGAAAAAGTTGTTAATAAATTCACAGACTGTTGTGAATGCCAGGTGACTTTCTCCATCTTCAACCCTTATAGACAAAGAGTGTAACAAAACCCATAGGCCACAACTGCAAAGCAGATACATCAAATAAGAGGCACAAGACCACTAGAGCATTTTGGGCAACAAATTTTACCAACAAAAGATGATAGGAAATTGCAATGTATATTGGATGCGATAGGGCAGTTTAACATCTCATTACATAACAAATAAGTCTCACAAACATAACAAATAAGTCTCACAAACTGCACTTTATGTTTAATGTGACCATGCATAATTGTCAAACTAACATTTTATAAAAAAATTACTCATCAAGAGGACCAGCTATTTTCTAATTAAAAATGATATCATTTTTCACCAAGTAGCGCTATGGTAAAATTAAACTTTGATTACCCAGTGCTAAGCAGCAGCTTAAAACCCAAGTCCATGCATAATGCAATTGTTATTAAGAAAAGTATACATGTTTTGCAAAAGTGTGATCAGGAGCCTGCAGACACATAATTTAGTATAAAAGATATAACTTTCATTCAACTTTAGCGTAAGCTTCTTCGGCCTACGAGGTTGCCAACTGCTAGGCAGCAGACAAGATCAGACTAAAGAGTGGAACTGCCGGTGCAAATTTAAAAAAAAATGGAGACACAGGAAGGAGCATATTGAAAAAATGTTGGCTAGAAAACTTACGGGGAAATTTTTTTCACAAATATGTGCAATAGACATAGTACGATATTACAACTAAAAAATGTGCCTTAATACACGTTACAATCTGAGGGCCAGATGCTTCTGATTCACGATTAAAAGATTTTTTGTTTTAAAAAAAGACTAGAATGCCATCGTATTCCCCCCAACTCTCACACCCACAGCTTTAAATTCTGGACTGGACTGGCTGGTCCAACCCCGCATATACTGGGTACCGAGACTAGCACTGGTCCGGTCAAGCAACTTGAATCACCATGCAAGCCTACTGGATATTTTGGCCCAATTAATTTATGAAACCGGCTAAAAGACAGATTATAACAAAAAATCCTAGTATTTATTCCCGGTTCTAGAGGAAAGCTGGTTTAATGGGTTTGTAATAACGTAAAGTTCAACTCACCATCGTATGATGCAAACAAGATTTCTCATGGTCTTTCTTCAACAAATTTTATGGATAGTCTTCCATCAAAACTGAAGATGAGTTCTTTCAACAAAGCAAGATTGATGACTGACAATAATTTATTTTAATAATTTTCTAGTTATATTAGAATAAGAAGTTGCTTAATTTAGATGCTTGCTACATCTCTTATTTACACAATAGTTGTTGAGTCTAGTTTTATTAGAAAGTTTATTAGAAAAGTTCTAGAACCTTATTTAGTTCTTAAGCTCCTTTCAATAGAACCTTATTTAGTTCTTCCTTAATTAGTGGTTTTAGGTTTTATTAGTAGTTGTTTTCTGCTTGATCCAGGAACAAGTCTTTATAAATATGTGTATTGCTTAGAGCATAGATAGATTGCAATTTGAAGCAATAAAGTTATTTTATTTTCTAGTTCCATAGTTGTTAGCTTTATCTTACGTTCTGTTAGTCTTCCTCATTGAAGTTGAGAAAAAGCCTTTGGAATCATAAACTTCATCGTTGAAGTTGAGAGAAAGCCCTTGGAATCTTAAACTTTGTCATTGGAGTTTAGTTCCGTACATTATTCTAGATTGCAAGTTCAATACATTGGTATCAGAGCCTCAAGATCTTTGTGTGTTGTTGTCAACTGCTGCCGCAACTCTAGCCATCCCATTTATTTGCCTTGAGCATTGAAAGTTGCATCTATCCTTCCTCCAATTGTTCTACCCCACCTACATCCCATCTCCACATGTTATGGCCTCTTCTACTCATGTTGTTATGTCCTCAAGTTCATCACCATCTCTTTAGCAATGATCGGACACAATTATCCAATCTTTGAAAGCATTAACAACCCATCTAGGTCGATTTTAGGAGAATTCTTACGCCTCATAAAATCGACTTTCAGCTTTTACAAAGTGCCTTGATATCTTTCTAAGGGGAGATCATCTCTTTTAAACAATGGTCAGACAACCACTATTGAGAATCCAATTGCAGATACTTCGACTACACATCCTCAAGATGAAGTTATTGGAAATCAAGTGTTTCATCTGATTTCTCTTAAAGTTAACATGCTTGGACAGACAAATACAACAATTGATGAGCCACAAGAGGTAATCACTGAATTGGTTGTTACAAAAGAGGTTGAAGAATCTCCATGCTCACTACTTAAAGATATTAAAGTTTCATCTAAACCCGAACATATGAGTATCCACATTATCGAAATGTTATTCATGATGACTCAAAGCTTTTGATTCAAAAAATGATTTGTCAAGTTTAGGCTCAACATTGTCCCCGTGATTGGATAAATTCTTTATCTCTAAAATGTAAATTCACCATTAGTCATAACATAAGCTACAAACTCAAGGATGAGTTTTTTTTTTTTCAAAAGTGGGGATTGATAATGTATAATGCATCTCATTATTGTATAATGCAAATAAGATTTCTCATAGTCTTTCTTCAACAGATTTTATAAGTTGCCTTCCTTCAACACACGAGGACGAATTCTTTTCAACTAGGAGACTGATGACAGACTATTTTATTTTTAGAAGTTTCTTAGTTATATTAGAATAAGAAGTTGCTTAATTTAGATACTTAGTTCATCTCCTATTTTCTCAATAGTAGTTGAGTGCAGTTTTATTAGGAAAGTTCCTTATTAAAATAGAACCTTACTTAGTTCTTACTTAATTAGTGGTTTCAAGTTTTATTAGTAGTAATTTTTCTGCTAGAACAAGGAACACATATTTATAAATGTGTGTATTACTTAGACATAGATGACAATTTGAAGCAGTAAAGTTATTTTATGTTCTGGTTCCATAGTTGTTAGCTTTTATCTTATGTTCTGTTAATCTTATCATTGATATTGAGAGAACGCCCTTGAAATCTTAAACTTTGTTGTTGGAGTTTAGTTCCAAACATTTTTCTAGATCGCAAGTTGCATCAGATTGTCAACCACTGGGCTATGGCTTGGGCTAGTTATATAAAGGTGCATAGAGAAATCAGTGGGAGTCTTTGACGATGTGGGACTAATATCATAGTGTTAAGCATAAAAATAGTTAGGCATGTAGCTCTTCGGAGTCATACTCATGTCAGAGGGTATATATTCAATCTTCAACCACTACGCCACGTGACCCAACGCTCTTAAAGGGCACATTAAAACAATAAATATTACTTTAACTTGATAACGATGCTAGTATCTAGGAAATCATGACATACATATAAAAAATTGTTGTGATCAAAAAGTCTTTAATTCATGTATTATTAACATTATTTATTATTTAAACTCAAAAAATAAAAAATTAATAAATTCTTATGATTCTTTTAAAGAACTATTTGTTTATTCATTGTTTAATCCGGATTAATGTACTAAATCCAGTTGAACCATGCATAGCACAATACCGGCTACAAATCCCATATAATGGCCAATAAGGTATTTAAAATTATGCTCACAACAGCCATCACTAGTGATAGTTGCACGCATGCCCCTGCCAATGATGGGTTTGTTTCCAAACTGGAAGCCACAACCGCTTACAATGTGGACACAGTGGATTTGGGCATTATCGTAATGTTATTGTTTTGTGGCTAAATCTAGTCAGCCACTAGATTTGGGTAACCTGTTCTAATTGTTAAAAAATAAAATCTAGTGTGAAATATAAGATCTAACACTTCATTGCAATAACAAATTGATTTTTACCTATGAACATAAATCCATTGTATGCAGCTGGTTTGACTGAGCGAACTGGAACAACCACATCTGGTGATGGTCAAATACAGCCGTCAACAACCAGATTTGGCTGCCAACGACCAGAGTTAGTCATTGACAACCAAATTTAGTCGATGAAGCATAGAATTGGCCCTCATCAACCATATATGACCAGCCATAACCAAATTTGGCCACCAACAACTAGATCTAATTGCCAACAAATAGATTTGGACATCATTAACCATATCTGGCCACCAACAATTAGACCTATTTACCAACAACCAAAGTTGGTTATTGACGACTAAATCTAGCTGTCCAGGTAATTATCAATGTTTGGCTGTGAGCAACACATTCAGCCATTGCCACATGTAACTACCAACCATTAATTTGTTAACCGACCACCAATTCTAGTGGCCAACAATTAGATTTGGTTGTAGACGACTAGATCGAGTTGATGACTAAATCTAGTTGTCGACAACAAAATTTGGTCATTGACAACCAAATTTGATTGTCAATAACTAGATTAGGCTTCCAACAACAAGATCTAGCCGCTGACAACCAGATCTAATCAGTGGTGGCAAGATCTAGTGGTCGACTATTGCAGCAACCAATTTGGCTCATTCAACAAGGTCCCAATGTTGCAGTAAGTTCAAACATTGATGCCATCGGTGACAAGCATGAAGTCAAAAAAAGATGGGATACCAAAACAAAGGCATCTGTTCAATTTAAAAGAGGCCCCTTTAATCGTGAATATCAGAAATCTCATCCTCAAAACATAATAAGAGCATTACGACACTATTTAATTGTAAATATCTCATGTCTATAAATAATAAAGAAACCTATATTCGTCCTTAAGTGTGTGCACATAGATATATATATATATATATATATATATATATATATATAGATATGGGTATTAAAATTAGTTTATATATATATAGATATATATGCATACGTGAAAAGACCTGTTTATTATTAAAAAATCAAAAAGTTAATCTCAATGTCATTTTGACAACCGGCTACTAGTGGCTGATTTGGCTGCTGTGTGCGTTTTACCTTCTATTCAATTGGGACCATCCTTGTATTCAACTGTTCATATTGAGATGGACTGAAAAAAGCTTGCCTGAGCTCTAGAACCTATCCCATCAATTTCGTATTTTCGCGTCCGATTTGGCATTGGTTCAGCTCTATTAGTGTTCGGCCGATCATGCTTGATTGTGTTGGCACTAAGTGGGTCCCAATGTATTGTTATGGATTTGGGTATTGGGCACGTATACCAACAAGTTTTATCTGGTCGGATCTAATTACCAAGTTGTAGCTTTGTTATTTTGGGTGTTTAGTTAGCCTAGGGTTGGTTATGTGTCACGTTATAGTTGTGTCACATGCATCCTCGGCATACCCTCGAGCCCTAGTCGCGTGTTAGAAGCTTCCCAAACCTATTTTCCATCCATTCACTTCTCCTTTTTCTCTTTTCCTCTCCCTTTTCTCCTTTTTTTTCTTTTTCTTCTTGTCACAGCTAAGTGTCGGCGCAAATGCTATGTCCTAGCGCCTTTGCATCCGGCACATAGGAGCGTTAGGTAGCTTCCCAACACCTTTGTGCTACCAGGACACCAAAATCGAAAACCAGTTTTTAAAAAGCTAGCCGCCAACCCCCCAAACCCCCTCGTTTATTCTTTCCCCCTTTCTCCTCTCCCCTTGGCTGCCCCCCAGCCCCTTTTCCTCCCTCTCCCCCTCTTTTCCACCACTTCTCCTTTTCTCTTCCTTCTTCCCCCCTTTCTTTCGTCTTCTCTTCCTCATCTTCCAGGTACACTTTTCCACCATATTTTTTTGTTTGTTTGACATGTTTTGCATTATTCCATATAAATCTTGATATAATCACGTAAAGCATATTGTTTTGATCATTTTGTATATTATTTAATATGTTTTGCATGTTAGATCATTATCAAGATTTGACTTTTGTATAAAGTTTGTATCTTTATTGTTGTTTAGATTGTGCATTGTGCGTTTGTTGATTATATGCAATAAAATGTTTCCTAAATTACTAAATCTAGGTTTTAACAATAAAAAATGTGAACTTTTAAAATTTGGGTCACGTCCGAATCGCCTGGATCGCATTCCAATTATTAATTAATTAAATAAGGAATGCCATAATAATTTGCTCGGGTGTTTAATTGTAAAATGAACCAACCGTGTGACCTTAATTAATTTCACAATTAAATTAATTAACTTATTCAATGATAAAAGATTCAATTAATAAAATATTGTAGTTGCACATTTGGGTTGGGTGAGTAAGGCGTCTCAATTTACTTTGCAGATTCCAATCGAATCCGTGTGATTCGACATCTTTCAAGTTTTGGATCTTAGTTCACCTTGGCGATTTAACCATTGGGTTGCCAACTAATTTACCAACCAAATCAGATTACTTAATAATTATTCAAATATTGTGTAACTGCTTAGTATATTAAGATATCTCAATTTTAGGTATCCAGATCCCCACACGCCGACATCTTTTAATATCTCAATTGTGTAAGTTTACGCCCAGACGATGCTCCTAATATATCAAAATGACACTTATGATTTCGTTCAATTTATTGCACAATATCAAATTATACGTGCGAGCACAATAATTTGATTAAACTAGAATAATGTGTTAATTTAATTTCCTATTGCATGTCATGCATCCTTATTGCATCTAGGACCGTATGCATTGCACGCATTAATCATAAAGGAGCTGAGCTATAGCTATCCGCATCACTATGCTGCTCGGAGTTGGGCTTGCCTTGGTAGGACAAATAGCCCTTCTCAGGTCTGTTAAGACTCGCTTTTGTTTGATTTGCTTGGTTCACGTGATTTGATTTATATTATAAAATATAGTTGGTGGTATTTCATTGGATCCCACTACATACGAGTTATTTAACCTATCTTTCAAATTAACAAAATCCCTTGATGGGTTTTTAAAAGATTATAAGATCCAACTCAAAGTCGCACTTTAGCACCATATGACATTCATATGCAGACTTGATATATGTACTATGTTTTCGGATTTTGATTTCCACGCGAGCTGGATGGGATGGGTGATGTCATCAAGGGACCAGGTCGGTACCCACGTGTTGTGTTCAGTAACAGTCTTAAATATCTAATATCAGATTACTACCTGCATACCATGTACATTTTAGCAATATTCAGCATGTTGTCTTTGTCGAGTATATCCAGACCGTACAGCGTTGCAATGATTATTAGCTAGGCCTTATTGGCCCCATTACCTGCATGTTCCCATAAGCTACTATTCGGTTCACACTGTGTTATCTATTAGATATGTGTTTGACTCCTAGAGTTGATGTCTTCAGATTATATATTATGATGTGATGATGTAGTTGAGTGGCCTTGAGACTTACATTGTAACCCATGCCGACTTATGTTTCACGATATGATACTATAATTGTTTGCTAGCTTTTATGTTCCTAAGTATATTTCTTCTATTTTGCACATGGAATACTCTAGAATATGTAGGTTAACTAGTTTTCTACCAATTAGTCCAAGCCTAGGAGTTTTGGAACAAATGATAAATAAATATCAAGATACGCATAACCATATTACCTGGGTAGGCATACGAAACGAAGAAAGATCATGGGTTGGACGAAATTATGTAATTATTGTAATTATAGATGGATTCATGAAGACCAAGTAAGCTCATAGCCTGATGATTGTGAAATCTGTGCTAAATGTGATAAAATGATCTGAAAATGAGCTAAGTTCACTTATTGCCTTTTCCACCCTTATTTTCTCTATTTTCTAGTAGATAATTTTACCAATCATAGGCTTCTTTGCTGAAAATTTAGGCTAATGATATTTCGTAAGGACGTTTTTGATAATCCTAGGAATATAATTTAGTTATTTCCACTACATGCAATGAAAACTAACTCTAACTTCCAATGAGTACCACAAATCACTAGGGATATCAATTTCATCACTAAGAAACATCATAGCCGGAATTTTACGCTTAACATAGTTTACATCCATTGTTGTTGCATTAGAACATCCCCAATTAGCACTTCTACAGCCATAATCTAACAAATTTTGTTCCCATGTCATTAAGTCAAGGAGACTGCACTCTTTCAAAAGTAAAATTATTTTCCTTATATTTTTTATAGACATTTTGAAACTTGCACTTAAGATCAGATTCATCAGAGGCAGTTATTGGATAAAAAAGACAAATACAGGGAATAAATTGTCAACGATACTTTTTCTCTACCTTAGCTGCAGAGCATGTAATGAAAAAACAAACAAAACCTCTCAAAAGGAAACCATTAGGTTGGAGTACACCATAAAAAAGTGAACAATACCTGAACCCTCTGGTATCATTTTTGCTACCTCGACAAAATATCTGCAAAATATTACCAAATTAGATCTAATATAAGCAAGATAAAAATTTCTCTGACACCTGTTTTACAAGGATAAAAAGAATCATGCGCCTCTACATTTTATTCAAAAATTTTCTATATTTATATCGTTAAATAACTTTTCCTAGAATCTCATAATTATTTTAACAAACCCCACATGCGCAACGAAGTTCTCTGACTAAGCGTGTGCACAAACATGAAGATCAACATTAATTACATAGACCAACTCGGGCAAAGTACACGAGAATGTGTAGAATTAGTTTATGTGCAGACTTTGATTTGAAATGAGTATTGTTATCCCTCAAACTAGACAAACTGTAAAATCTTCCTAAAAGACAATAGCAGAGGATTATTTGATTCCATGAAATAAAAAACATTCTATACATACCCAATATCCATGAGGAACACTTTTTCCACATATTTTAAAACTTTTTATCACACTCTTTTCGTGATAATTATGATTTTGTGGACTGTCTAACCACAAACTAGATGGCCATAAGTCATCAAAATTCACAAGCACTTCGGCACTACCTCTTCGACACCTGCAGCACACAAGCAAAAGGGAGTAGGTTGAACATAGTAATAAAAAATTAGTATTGCCACAAAAAGATGTGCACCAAGAAGTGTGTAAATATAAAAACCTCTTTGAAGGGTGATGGGCCACCAAGAGCTGAAGGAATCTTATAAGAGACGCTCGAGTCTCAGATTTAATCATCTGAAGAAAGGGTGTGTTAAAACCACAAAAAATGGAAAAGTAGTGTTCTACGTTTTAAAAAATTTAACCTTTGTTTCTAAAATGATGCTGAATGCATTTGCTGTAGCTTCCTCAACATCGTATAAAGCTCGTGAAATCTGTTAGAACTTGACAATACACAAGCCTCAACAATCATCAACCATAAAGCAAGGCAAAACAACCTACGCTAATACCAAACAGTACACTATTGTTTAGCAACAAACAACCTGTCCAGGATCTGAAGCATTCACTTGTAAATGATCCTCATTTTCAAACTTCTCGTCATCCAAGCTAAAAGAACTGTGAAATAACAAAGCAAGAAATATTTTAAGAAACCAGAAAAAGCAAATATATGTCGAGCAAAAAAATTGTAGAAGTTATTTAATGAAGCAATGTTATCTCAGCTAAAAACACGAGAAACGTAAATCAAACAGCAACATATAATCAAGAGACTGAAGTGTAGTTCCAAACCTGCCCAGCTGCTTATTGATGCAATTAAGCAAGCGCTCAGCTGTCCGCCCGTCATTAATAGATATGATTCCGCTCTTGGTTTCCTCGTTGGGCTCCCATCCACCAGCAGCAAACATAGAAGGTGGCCCCCAAAGTAGCATAGGATAATGCCTGACAGAAAACCGGTCACACAGCTGTATATTAATCTGTGCCGTCACAAATACAAAAAAAATGGGTCAATGAGTGTAAAGCAAATATCTGTCCACTACATAAAGTAGTAGCCGCAAATAACAAATACATTTCAGAAATAGACGTGTAGCAGTGATTTTTCAGACTTAATCTCCCCTTTAATATGCTATTCCCACCTGCTTTTATTCAGCCTCATCCTATACTGTCCATTTTAATTGATATTTGGATTAACGGATCTTTTGTTTTTAAGTATCTTTCTCTATCTTACATATTGATGAGAACATACGCTGATAGATGGCCATCATATACAAAAAAAGGGTTGTAGAATTCAATCTTAAAACTTTTCCAAATGCAGATTCCCAACTTACTAAGAGAAACAGAAAAGATAATTCTAGACAGTGATCATTCCTTTAAACCATATGAAATAAAGCATTTTGTCAAAATACTTTAAACTTGCAATTCTAATGCAAATGCCATTTTCTTTCAAGTTTTGGCTCTTCCTCTTCACTCCCACCTTTTTCGTACTAGATTTACACCAAAATAATTGCTTATCTTACCTTCAGTGCACA
>JAVDBV010011267.1:0-12292 GCA_032619315.1 Piper longum
AACCCATGCAGGTGGATTGGGTGGTTCTCCGGCGTAATAAACCCCGTATCTTGCAACACTAGTTGCACCGTCGAGTTGTACGCCAGCCGGTGCACCCTCGTCCCCGACGCCGTCCCGGGGTTGGAAGGAAGGCTTCCGGTATAGTTGAAGACGGTCGGAGGGTTACCGGGGAAGTCGTCGGTGAAGACGCCGGAGATGTTGAAGAAGTGGGCTTGTAGCAACGCGGTGGTGGGCATGACGAAGCTTATGTTGTTGACGGCTGCCACCACCCGGCCTCCGTTGGAGCAGGAGGCGCAGGGGTTGAACCCGAGCCCCACCGTGAACAGAAGCGAGTGGTCGACTCTCCGAGGGACCGCCGCCGGGAACCTCTTGGAGTTGAGGCTGCGAAGTGAGGAGGTGAAGGTGGAGGCCAGCTGGGTGGCGTTGGGAGGCGGGGGGCGGGTGAAGGTGATGGCGGCGGCGGCGGCGATGGGGAAGCTGGGGGAGGCGTAGGCGAGGAAGGCTGAGGCGGTGAGGTTGTCGACGGCGATGGGGGCGTCCATGAAGGTGGAGGCGGCGAGGAGGTAACGGCCGGGGGCCTGGTCAGCGGCAAGGAGGACGTTGGTGGTCTGGCCGGGGGCAAGGAGGACGGTGTCGGTGGTGTGGGGCTTGGTGTAGACAGCGTCGACCTCGACGACGGTCATGCGGTGGCCGGAAACCTTGAAGAAGAGCTCTTCGTTGAGTGCAGCGTTGATGAGGCGGAGCATGTATGTCTTCCCGCTCTCCACTTTGAGCTGGTATCCCTCTACATAAATATTAATCAATTTTAATTATATATATATATATATATTTATATTTATATTTATATTTATAAATATGTTGGTACTTAATTAGCATACTTTGTAAGGAGCAGTTGGAGGTGCTTGAGAGGGGGCCAGGGTAGCCATTGATGGTGTGAGCATCTGAGACATTGGGGGCCAGACCAGTTTTCATGGCCTGGTTGATCACTGCCTCAACATCAGACTTCCACCATTCACCTGCATATGTATAATAAAACAATTAGTTATCTCCCATTTACAATCAACTCATCAACATGAAAACAAGCTCAATTGTATGAATTAGTGAGAAATGTAAATGTACCCAATATGATGATCTCTTCTTTGTGTGGAACAGGGAAGGGATAGGGGATGTAAGGGACACGGAGCTTGGGGAGGATGACAATGGCGCCATGAACAGTAGCCCGAAGCCACAAGATGTGGGCATGCCACCAAAGGGTGCCCCTTTGTCCGCTCAAGGTGAAGTTGTAAACAAAGCTTTGCTTGTGTTGAATCGGACATTGTGTGATGTATGCCGGACCATCCGCCCATCCTGTCCTTAGCTGCCGAACTCCATGCCTACCACATTTTGTTATATTATCGTCGTCGTCATCATCATTATATGTGAATTAGTCTTTGATATAGTAATCATATTATCAATGTTTTTGGATGCGTGACTTTTTGATTCTTTTACTTACCAATGAATAGAAACGTTGTATTTGACATGGTTGACGACTTTGATGAGTAGATTGTCACCTTCTCGGGCGTATATCGTCGGCCCCGGATATCGGCCGTTCACTGTAACAATGGGTTTGGTCGAGCAAAGCCGTGTGACATTCTTCCTCACCACCTGCTCGTAGTTGTCAATCAAATCAAATAATCACCCAATAAATTTTTAGAATAACAATGTATGATTAACATTCAATACCAAATTGGCTTTAAAAAAAAGTGTGAATGCTTCAAACAAATGTTCGTACTCGACGTGGTAATGCTTTAATTTTGGCTAAAAAATTTTCAACTGAATTATGCTAGCATAGAACGTTGCATGCATGAACTTGATTATGATGCAGAACTTACATTGAACTTGTAATGTCGAACTCTGCATTCTGTGATGGAGGGAAGAGCTAAGCAAAGAACAAGCAAGATTAGAGCTTGAATCCAAGAAACCATCTTTTAAATTTCTTGTGGACTGCACTTCGATATTGTTGAGGGTGAGAGGGTCTGCCTTGCTCTTGGTCTTGAATGACTAACTACTTATAAATGGGTGGCAAATAATATTTGGATGGAATGTCCCTTTTCCTTGTTAGGTGCAACAAATTCGTGAGTGCCAAGATTTTTATTAACACCAGCTCAAAATTTATGGATTCCTTGCATGTCACATAAAGATGAAATGTTCAACCTCTACTTGTTCGGTAACCTGAAAATATGCCCATTCATGGAGCATTATTGATTTTTTTTGTCACTAGCCCGATCCTTTTGCAGCGCTGCATGAAGTGCCCAAATGATAAAGAAATAAGAACCATATATAGTTTTAAAATTTTATCTCGACTCTAACTTATTACTTTCTATTAATCAAACTCTATAAGTTATTCTATATAGACAAAATTTTGTGATTTACTCTATTAACTAGTCAAAGCACCGGTGCAATGCCCGATATATTATAATCAATAATAATACAAGAGAAACAAAAAATTATTAGATAGGTGTTCTCATAAGAATATTTTTAATGCATGGTGATTGAATTTTTACAATAATATCAAATGATATACAAAACAAAAAATATCACATGATTAAATAAAAAATAAGTTAATAAAAAAATTACATAAAAAAAACAATGCTTTTTTTAAAAATTTAATGAGAATAAATACTAAAAAATCACAATTTATAAAAAAAATTGAGTGAAAAGAAAAGAATCTATAGAAAAAATTTCGGGTGGAAAACTACAACCATCTAAATATAACCTTTAATTTGAAGAATCACAACCCAATAAATGTACTTTTTTATAAGTAATTAATCCGATAAGAGCACCTATTGTAAAAAATGAGCTTCTACAAAGAGATAGATCCCGTAGGAGCCCTCTTCTTAAAAACTGCACCTACTTAAAAACAACGAAAAAAAGGATCTCTTTTAGAACAAATTTGGAAAAAAAATTATTTCCTCATTATAGTCAGGGATTAGATTAATTAATTGTCTGGAATAATAAGACTATTAACACATAATTATCTGATATCATTTAAGTAAATTAATATTTGAAGGTAATATATTAATATAAAACATGCTAAATTTAAATTCTATAATCTCATAAACTAATGTTGGCAGCTTCATACTTCATTTTGAAGCCGAAAGCTAGACAGCTTATCAAAGTACCCATGGAGTTAGCTGTCAATTCCTTTCAAAGGTGTTATAGTTGGTTGGTTATAATTTTTTTTTAAAGGCAATTTGACAAGAACTAAGAAACATAATTGACAGACTATATAGAGGCAGTTTCATAATGTTTATATCATTTGTATATGATATGATTCACATGGTTTTCAATTTTCATATTGTCGGAGCTTGATCACAAGAAGGTGAGATGGAGATGCAAGAACAACCACTTGCCAACAACAATAACGAACGGAACCTCTTTTAGGTTAGAAGATGAACCTTTTATCCAAAGCGAAGTCCATCTTTTGCTAATCGACAAGGCAATAGTTCATAACCATGAAAAGATGAGATGGAATATTTCCAAGAGCTAGTAGACTCCATCCCATCCAATCTGCTTTGTTGAGTTCAGGTGGAATTTTTAAATTATACAATTATGGTTAGGCAGTAAAAACTGTATATTTTTCCTATATCCAAAAAACTCAGAAAGAGAATTTTATCTAATATGAATAACTTGTTTGGCATTGATTGACAATCCAAATAAAAATACCCCTGATAAGGCAACACCATAGAATTTTTCTTCAGATCACCAAATTGACACAACTATGTCACAAAGTGAAAAATTGGCCACAATAATGAAAACTACAAAAAAAAACATAAAAAATTCATATTACAAATATTTAACCACATAGCACACAGACTGCATAATAATATTCCTAAATACTAATCCAGAATAACAAATATGAATTAGATTTTTTTTTTTCAAGGCAAATGATACATAATACATGTGTAATGGATAAAGCTCCCTTGTCTGGGAATGAGAGGTGCAGAAGCACCCACTCTACCAGAAGGATGGAAGCTAATACAGTGAGCCGAAAATAAGTGCTGCTGATCTTTTTCTTCTTTCTGGGTCCAACACAAATAAGCCATTGATGAACATGAACGCATTGAAGATTATCCAAACCTCTTTCATCCCCACCAATCCATGGTTCTCACACCGAAGCAAGATTACAAGGAGGAGAAAGTTTATAATTTCTCTCTGTGACTCCAGTTCTGATGATTCTACAGAACCCCCATCACCTGAAGGAGACAAGCAGAAACAGGAGTTGCTAGCTAAAATTGCACAACTTCAAGCTCAGAAAGTTCGGTTGACAGATTACTTGGATGAACGTTCTGCTTTCTTGACCCAGTTCGCGGAGGACGCAAATGCGGAGTTTGATGTCATTGCAGAAGATGCTTTCAAAGGACTTGAAGAAGCCAGTGATCGGGTATGTATATGTATAAACTTTCTCTACACTTAACCAAACATAACTTGCAAGTGGCACTCCATTAGAACTACATGAACAACGAGAAGCACCGTTTATAACAATCTTTGTGTAATTTACCTCTCGCAGATAATGGCAAATATAGACAGTAGGATGAAAGATTTCGAGCAAACTGCAGAAGCAAACACGGAAGAGATCGAGAGGGGTGAAAAAGAGCTCGCAGAGTTCGAAGAAAAAATGGAGGAAGATAAAAATGAGGGTCTTTTCTTTAAAAACTTGGGCCAAAAACCATCTCAGGGTAATGTTAAAGCCCAACAGGAGATAAAGAAGCTCAAGTCTGTTGCCAGAGAAAATGCAGAATCCAAAGTACGAAGAAGCATTTACCTTGCTTTAATTTGCTTGTTGGGGTTCACAATCGTCGAAATTGTGATCTCTTCATCCGAACTCGACTGGCGAAAGCTCGGGGCTTTGGGGGCAATACTGGTGGGTCTGATTGCACAGCTCATTTATGAGCAAAAGATGTCATCTGAACAAGAAGTAGAAAACAAAAAATAATAGATGAGAAATGAAAAAAATTAAAAACAGTTTCCAATTTTCCAATGTTGTAGATACTTGTGATGGAAAAAATGTACATATTTGGAGCTAATTATCGGATGAGTATAGCCTGATTAAATAGACCTAAGAACCTCCTCTTGTCATAGGTCTGATACATCAAGCTATCATTAATGTTGCATCAATACCCTGTCCTGGTAATATCTCTACCATTACCAAAACATGAACTGCTAGACATCTATGATGCTTTACTAAAATTGTATGGCATACACCAAAAAAATTCTACCTTCTCAGTACAGCAAAGAAAACGTTGACACTCCTCTATAAAAATTAAAACGCAAACCTGCACTGAGCCGTCCTAAATTCATGTTCTGGCCAATCAAGTTGATGAGCTGCACCGTCGATCACTGCTTTAACTAGTATGTTCCAAGTGATGGTAGTTGGAAGGACACCATGAACCAAGGCTTCATCCAGTGACTTCATAGCCTCGGAGACTTTATTACATGAACAACAACCTTTAATGACGATGTTGTAAGAGATAATATCAGGTGATAGACGATTCTGTACCATGTTCAACCAAATTTCAGATGCTCTTTCATGTAAATAGCATTTGTAGAATCCATCCATGAGAGTGTTGTAGGTCACAAGGTTCGGGGCACATTTGTTGTTTTTCATTTCTGAATAAAGTAGCATGGCTTCTTCCATTTTACCTGGAGAGCATAGGCCATGAATTAGGATGTTATACATCACCACATCAGGCTTTGTTCCGCTTTTAACTGTATGATGCCACAATTCAAGGGCACCATTAATTTTATTTTCTCGACAGAGCCCATCTATCAGAGAACTGTAGGTAGCCAAGTCCGGTTTGATGCCTTTTTCTAGCATCTCTCTCACAAGATGAGCAGCCTGCTCGTGTCTTTCAAATTTGCACAAATAGGTGATCAGAATATTGTATGTAATGGAACTCGGTGAACAACCATTGTTGGACATCGTCTCAAAAATTCGAATTGAGTCTTCGATTCTACCAGCTACAGAATACCCTTTCATAATAGAGTTATACGTTTGAGTGTTCGGCTTGCAACCACGAAGCTCCATTCTATCAAACATTGTAATTGCTTCATCTAACCTCCCTGCTTCGCATAATCCATTTATCATTGATGTATAGCAAGCCACATCCAGATACAGCTCTCTCTCCTCGGCTAACCCCATAATCTGCAAAGCCTTATTCACATACCCCTGCCTACACAACCCATGAACAACAACTCCACAAGTTCTTGAATCAGGATTCATCCCACACTCAGGCATACTTTCCCATATCTCCAATGCCTCATCGACCTTGTCGTTCTCAAACAATCCCTTGATAACAATCGTATAACTTACTGTGTTTCGTCGACCTGACTTGCCCATATACTCCCACAAATCCAGAAACTGAGAAACCTGCCAAGTCTTGCAAAACCCACTGAGCAAAGCATTGCTCATGGCAATGCTGGGGAGACTAGAACCATCCCTCACCCTCAACCCATAGTACAGCTTCGACGCCTCTTCCACAGCTCCAAATGAACACAGCCCATGAATCATCGTAGTGTAAGTAGACGAATCAGGACGGCACTGGTTCATTTTCATTCTTTCCCAAATCGCCATGGCTTCATCAAACCTACCCAGGTTGAATAGACCACTCAACATGATGTTATAGGTAACCACACTAGGACAAGCAGAATCAGAATCCAACAATCGGCGCCAAACCGCCGTGGCCTTGTCAAAAGCTCTCTTTTTAAACAACCCATCAATCACATTGTTGAAACAGACCGTATCCGGCGTCACACCTCTCTCACACATTTCGTCGAACAGCTCCACTGCATCATCCAAGCTCGCTGCTTGCTCTTGCAACAATCCTTTGAGAACAGTGGAATAGGTTACCTTATCAGGAGCAATACCACGAGCTCGCATGGTGGCAAGGAGAGACTTCGCTCGGCCGATCTTTCTCTTCTTTATCAAAGCTTTGATCAAGATATTGAACGTGGCGATGTTGGGTTGGATGAGGGCGGTCTCGTAGTAGGCGAAGAAAGACTCGGCCTTTGCCCACTGCTTCGACTCGACGAAGGCGTTCAAGAGGGTGTTGTAGGAGTGGATGCCGGGCCTGCACCGGAAGACGAACTCCATGTCTCGGAAGAGGGAGAGGGCGGCGTCGGGGTCCCGGGCGGCGGAGAAGGCGCGGATGGCGGCGAGGGGGACCTCCTCCGGGAAGGGGCGGGGCGGGGGGCGGGCGCGGAGGGCGGCGACGAGGCGGGAGACGTGGTAGGAGATGGTCGGGAGGGAAGCGGCGCCGCCGGCGACGGAGTCGGCGGCGTCGGCGGTGAGCTTGCGGAAGAGGTGGAGGAACACGGGGGGAGTGTGGGCGAGGTCCGGGGAGCAGCGGGCGGCGGCGTCGAAGGCGGAGAGGGCGGCCATGGCGGACTTTTGGGAGCGGACGAGGTGGAGGATATACTTCGCCGTGGGGAAGGTGCCGCCGCTGCCGGCGACGCCGGCCATGAGAGGGGGCAGCGCTTTGCTAGCTCGTTCTTCGTCGTCGTTTTCTTCCTTCTCTTGCACCAAGTTCCCATCTTTCCTTCACGAATCCATTCTCCGACGAGGATGCGACGGGGCTGGCCGGTGGCGATCACGCCGACGGCGGCGCCGGCGTGCGGGAGGGAAGGGAGGACACGGACCTGGAGCTATGTCAGATTAACGGACATGGTGACCGTTTGACAAACGGACTCGGCTTCGGGCCAAATCAAATTATCAGCCGGTTTAGTTCTTGATGGATTCAATCTATATTTAATAGACCCCTACTTATTTTTAACTCCCATAAATATTTTAAGAGCTCAGGGAAGTGTGAAAATAATTGAGCAAATGAGTACTTAGGTACTCTTTTTTATAATTCGAGCTCCATATTTTTTGGCTGGTAAATGCTATTTTGGACTCATATAGTTCTAGAAAATAATTTTGCAAAAAAATATTTAAGAGATAATTCTGTTTAATTAGACTTGTCATGTATTTCAATTGAAAAACTCGAATTCAACTCAACAGTATAATTTCCCATTTTTTATGATGCTTTATGATTTTCATCATTATGGGAATTACATTGCCCTTTACCACAATTCATGCTAAAAAAATTCCCTCAAGAAATTAAAAGCTTGTTTTTCCCCTAGTTAATCACCCATAATATGTATGAAATATACAATATTAATTATTAAATTCCAAAATGGAATTAGGTTATTGATGCTATGAAAGTTAAATTAAATTTAATCAAACTAATGACTTTATAAATTATCATCTGATGGGAAAATTTTATATAAGCTACACCCCGTATAAAAGAATATGAGTTACACACTTAATTTGAAATTTTTTGTGGGTCTTATAAAATATTATTTATATATAAATTAAAATTAGAGTACATGAATAACAAGATGATAAAATTTTAAATTTGTTGTTTGATATTATTGTGACCTATTTTTAGATTTTTAAAAAGTACATTATTTAATAGATTTTTAAAATTAATTTTTATTATATTTACTTTTATAATTAAAATAAAATAGTTAGAAACAATATATTGAGTTGAAATTTTATAATTATTTTTTTATTTATCTAATTATATTTTAAGTTATGAAAGTCACTTAATTATTCTAAATAAAATATGTAACTCATATAAACCATATAAGTTGTATTCTTACCCAATCCTTCACTGCATCATGTGCAAGCCTAGACTTACACTTGTTTATAGTTAAATTCAAAGTTGAAATTACACTATAGAACATCATATTTGACCTTAAAAGTTAGCCATAAATTTAATTTTATTTGGATAATATCCAATTGATTAGTAGAAATAAATTATAAATTTTTAAATTTAATTAATTACTTTTGAAGTGATGAAATAGACTGATTAAGTTGTATTTTGAGCCCATATTAGAGGTTATGTACCCGTATCTTTCCTCCAGTCACGGAGAACCATGTGTATTAGCGCTATACTGAATTTAGTATTATTATTTCTAACTTTAAAATTTAATGGTAATCACTTGTTTTTTTTTAATTAAGCCCGATTTAGCTACATGTACAATCTGACTCCGCCTCAAGCTCCATTGGGCTTGATTGAACTTGTTAATGGGCTAGATAAAAGCCTGATTTAGAATAGGCCCAGCCCAACAAGTAGACACAAATTTGAATTATCAACGTTTCCCGCCATTGTCCAAAAACAAGCTCCTGACGCCGCCGCCAGCGATCTCCCTTCGTCGGCATCTTCTCCGGCGACCTCCATGAAGGCCAAACCCAAGGGCTTCACCACCATCGCCACGCCTTGTACAGCTCCCAAGGTCGAACCTCCCACCTCCCCTCTCTTTCTCGGCCATTTCCCCTTGTAAAGATCGTTGCTTTTTTTTTTTTTGGCCGCAGCTGGTGTTGGAGGATGTGATCGGGGTGACGACTCAAAGCTCCATCGGTTTGGCAGCAGATGGATCTTCGGACAGGTGCGTGTACCTTGCCGGTTGCGTGGCGGTTGTTTACGATGTTGGCGAGAACACTCGTTCGCCGTTTCAAGTGCTGTCTCGCCCTCCCAAGCCGTTGAGCTGTGTGGCAGTCTCGCGCTGCGGTGGCGGTGCTCTCGTTGCGGCCGGAGAGGTATTATCGATCGGAACCATGTTTTTCAAATCTCTGTTTGATGATAGAAATGTTAGACTGCGCTAGGTCAGGTTGTTGGATTTGGAAGGTATGCGCCTCCTTTTTGTGTTATGGCACTGTTGTGATGATTGATCGACAATTGGAATGTCCACAGAAAATCTAGGCTGAAAACGTCAAGTATATGATGTTTTTTATTGGCACCAGTTTTTAACCATGTTAGGTTTTCCATTTCTGAATGGGGTTTTTTGTGTGATGATACTAATTTTATGATTTGATCATGATTTCTGAATGGTGCTTTTTAGCTGGTGTTTTTGTGATTGACAATTTGTTACTATGCTAGGTTTTTGGTTTTTGAATGGAACACTTATTAGGGAAAAAATTTGATCATTATTTGTCTTTGGAAACTTACGTTGCTAAATGTTGAAACGGGGAATGACCATTCGTTATTACGGCTCTTTGCAGAGGGGTTCTCAACCGGCAGTGTTGGTTTGGGATTGTACAAACCAAATGCTACTAGCAGAATTGAAGGGACACCGGTTTGGGGTGTCATGCGTAGACTTTTCACCCGGCGGTGGGCTATTTTTTATTTTCTGCAAACACGCCTTTATTATTGTTTGTATTCAATTTATGTTCAGCACTTGATGATGCTCAACTTTGCAGTTACTGCGATTTATGGCTGTTGAGCTTCTTGGCAATCAGTTTTGATTTGAACTTTATAATACAGAAATAGAAACCATAATATATATTGCTGGAATTAATTGAAATATTCAGTGAGCATAAGATTTGAGTTCCACAAATATGCTACTTTTTGGGCAACATCGCTAAGACCATGTAGCTTTATTTTACATTTCACCATCATCATTAGATTGCATGTGAATTCAATTGCCTCTGCTAATATGCATCAAACATAATAATGATTTTTCAGTTTAATTGCATTCCAGATGTATATGCGACAGTCATCAACACTACTGCTGACAATTAACTTTCATTTCCTACTAAACAGGCGAGTATGTGGTTTCTGTTGGATTCCCACATGATGCTTACATGATCTTGTGGGATTGGCGTAGCAAATGTCTATTGGCTAAAGTTAAAGCGAGTACATCAAATTCTCCTATTTGTTTTGTAAGATTTTCAGTTGACAAAAACCATTTCATTACCGGCGGCAAAAAGCACTTAAAGTTCTGGACAGTGAAATCAGCTACAAGGTTTCGTTCCAATGTAAAAACATGGGCACTGGATGGGAAGCCTGCCGATTTGTGTTCATTTAAGTCGAGCACTTTTGTAGCTGTAGCACCCGTTTCCCCAGTTTCTGACGTCGTGCATGCAAATGGTGATAACAGCAGTTCTCTTGTTTGTGCATTGAACGATGAAGGTACCAAACAAATAGATAAATCTACATCTGCTCTTGTTGTATTCTGACCTCAGTTTGTCTTACTTATTCTTGCAGGTATTTTATGCCTCTTCTATTTTGGTTTCTCTATCAGAAAATGGATTGATTTGAAGGTTAGTATCGTACATGGAAGCATTGTTGGTGAAAATAGAAGAGGTAAAATTCATCTTGGGTTGTGATTTGAGTGTTAACTATCCAAAGCATGATCCTGTTGCATTTCTTCTGTGACGGTCTTACGCAACTGTTTCTGATCCAATAAGCTCATCATCTAAACAATAAATTTAAGCAGTTAATGTTTAGGATTTCCATTTTACTTATAACAATTGACCCAACAAACAACTCGTTAATTACAAACATTGATTGAACTAAAAGAATGAACCCATCTTGCATGCCACTACTCACAAATATTGAAGATGAAACCCTGGTCGGTCATTTGCTTCTTGTATTAAATGTTGAAATTATTGACTCTAACCTTTCAGGTTAGTAAAGGTTTTGCACTTGCTGTATCAACCAGCACTATTGCTTGCGCCTGCAGTTTTGGGATTGTGCGACTTGTTGATGTTGAAACTTTCAAAGAAATTGGAAGCCTGCAACTTAATAAAAACGAGAATCAACTGAGCAGCGACGATTTAGTTACTCCTGAAAAATCTTATGCTGCTATTCCAGACGCTGTGGCTTGTCAGTTTTCTTCTGCCAACAAGCTTCGTAAGTAATTAAACATCCCATTCATTCTATCCTCCTGTCATTGTCTTTACAGTGTTCTAAGATGCAAGTTTTTGTATGCAGTAGTAGTTTATGGAGATCACTCTCTACATGTCTGGCACTTGACGAGTATAAATGAGGTAAGCCCATCTCTATTTTTACTTGTAAACCATGGTAACTTTGTTGAGCGTTGTACTTATATACTTGGGTTCAGCGTTTACAAGTAATTGCTATTTAAACTTATTTTGTATTTTTCCTTTACCAAGCTGCTTATCGAATCAATTTATTACTTTAGCCAGATAGTTACTTGTAAGCAATTTCTGATCGAATCAATAGAATATAAAATTGATGAATTGTGGTTTCAACGTTTAATTGTTGGGTACATGTCAGATGAGCCGAGTTACAGCTTTCAATCTGCCATTTAAGATGTACCAACTATTCTTTTACAAGCGTTTCCTAGAACAACCTCAGTTTAAGCGACCATAACCATCTAAGTAAAGCAAAAATGGGATCAAGCATATAAACAATTTGTAGAGTAAAAGGATTATGCATGTTACATCCATTTGAAGTGTTGTGAC
>JAVDBV010011269.1:0-10473 GCA_032619315.1 Piper longum
CCTTGACGCAGATGGGGAGTCGGAGGCGAGCGGAGAGGGAGGTCATCATGGCGAAGGCTCGGACTAGACAGCGGTCGGGCCTGCTCGCACCCTTGCTCGAGTCGTTGTTTGCCATCGTTCTGGAGACAACAAAAACAAGGACGTATTGACGTATGGAGGGGATGATCGAAGTGTTGATATATTGATTTTATGAATGGGTAAGTGTATATATAGTTGCTGGTTTACTATCTAGTAGTAACAAACAAAAAATAAAATATGATTGTTAGTAACGTTTGTATATTGTGAAAAATATGATTGTTATGTTAGGCTCTAGTAACGTTTGTATATATTATTTTATATAATTGATATAGTTAAGATGTAACTATTTATGGATATTTTAGGTGCACGCTCTTATATTTTAAGATGTAATTATCTAAGGTCGAACAAGTGAACCAAAATTCTCGGGGTTTTTATTTGTAGTAACAAGTAAGCTTTTTAGACATCTTAGTTATAGATTGTTAATATAACGTTTCATAGATATATATTCTAATTGTATTTAAAAGATAAATCCTAATTGAATTGCATAAATAAGTTGTAATAATTTGATTTATAATTTTTCATTTTCGTTGTATTTTAATCGGTTAAACCTCTTAATTTTGATCAGAGGTCAATATCGAATTCTCCTTTTATTTTTTATTAATGTAAGAGTAAATGATCACAACAGATTTTTTTAAGAGAAATTGTCAAAAGGCCAATGTGGCCAATGTGTCACAATGACTTCAAACTAGTGGATCTCCACAATTGTTTAAAAAAAGAAGGCTCACAAGTATTTTATTCTGGCTTCATTATGCCTTAACTATTGTGCAAGAACGACTCATGTGCAGATGGGACAGCTGAAAATTGCCAAAACCGTTGCTTGATGTCATCCAGTTTTTGGCCAATCGTTGCTATTTAGGATTTAGTTTCAACAACCATGTTGGTTACATTATGTAAACGATGCCTCGTCTATGTCGAACTTGTCTCCAATGCTGCATTTCCCACCAGCAAGTACAGGTTCTCCTGTATGATCAGAAAACAACAATGAACTCCATATCCGTAAGGAATATTTTCTTTAACGTTATTTATGGTTGGTTTTGTTTTGCCACACACATTCCAATTCCATATTTGATTTTTTTTTTTAAGCCTGTACCATACTGTTTATACCTGTTTGTGTCTGCATGTCAGGCATTAAATTAAAAAAAATACACTTCTTATTATGTGCGGCGTGAACATTACCAAAGAGATAAACTGCTTGACACAAGAATAGATATAGACCTTTTAAATATATTTTTATTAAGGAGAAATATGTAATGGGTTGTAATTAAGCCAAGCCGAGTTAAGCATTGCTCTATTATAATTAACCTGACTTAAACCAGTTTGCTCAAACATGGTTTTGAAGGCAACTTCATATGGTTTGAGACTTGAATTATTGATTGATTATGCTTGATTCATATTAGATTCAATTAGAATGTGAGCCACGTTGGCTATTCTAGTTTATGCTCAACTATTTTCTTTAACGTTTTTTAAGATATTAAATTTTGTACATGATTACCAATTAGGTATTTAAGCAAACGAATTGAGCGAGTTGAACAATTTGTCATGGATGAATAAATTAAGTTCAAATTTAGAGTGCTAAGTAATTATTTGAAATACAATTTTAAACCAAGCATTTATTTGAGCTCCAAAAATATAAGAACAAGTTAAAGTAGAACGCATTTTATGCATTAATTACTTTATAGTTTGATTACACCCCAGCCCCGTATCCATCTCCTTTCATGTCTAAAAATGTAGATTTTCCTTCTATCAAAAGGAAACATTCGACTTTCGACAAAATGCTTTGATGCTTGAACTCGAATCACTACAGCAAACATTACACCAGCAGTTTAGGATTAAATTTAAATTTTGGTTGAGCAAAACAATTGGATTTAAGCCAATCCTGGTGTGCACGTTTTTACCAAACTATTCCGCACTTGCGGAGATGCATGGGAAGAAGAAGAGTACGGAAACAAGTAGGAGAGCTGTTTTTCGACATTACCCAGGTGAAAAAGAGGTTGCAGGCGTCCATACATAGATCCATGTAAAAAGGCATTGGTCATGGCGGAGTCCCTAACGTCCTTTTTTCTGTCTTCTTCTCCATATTTTAATGCATTCCACAGCATGGTTGTCATTATCATATCATAACTGTAACCTTACAATTGTTTCTCCTTTTATTTTTATTTGCTTCAATCTGTCTTTTACCTTGTTTTCTTGTAGATAAGCTCCCTTTCTTTGGAGAGTTGTGAACTCCAATCTTTATATATTCTTAATTCCAGGATCCTCGTCCTTCACCAATGCTGGAGTGTCTTCCTTGAGCTTGTCCCTTGCCACTGCAAAAGAAGTGGTACATTGTTCTTCCTGGCATTTAGTTTTCCTTTTTGTTGCATAGCAAGAGGAGTTCAAGAATGACTGCAACAATAATACTCTTCTCATTCAGCAGGTGAAGCAAGCCTTCAAGCCAAAAAAGAATGGAGGATGAGAAGTCGGTCGCGCTCGAGCTTGTTAACAAGGAGGCTGTTGATCTGGTATGTTTGTTCTGTAAATTCTACCATTTGGTTTTTCACAAATCTAAAAATTAGGCCATACGTGATAGTTCTCCGACATCGTATAAATCATTATCATTACCTAAACTTGATCTCAACTAAGCTGCATAAAGGCTTGATCTGGTATACCACTGATTGGCTGCATTGTTATTCAACTTGATGCAATTCATGATAACACAAAACTCACGGAGAATCGAAGTGGCAATTCTTGTAATAACACGCCTAAAATGAACAAACAATGGGATGTTTATCTTTGAATTTATGTAATCATATATTAAAGAGGACGAGAGATAAAAACTTGGATAATCAAGGCTAGCTGAAAAGCTATGACTTTCACGAATTGAACTAGTTCTTGATCATGAAGAATGGTAGAACAAAATCTACGTACCACAACCACTTCGAGTTGGGAAGAAGATAACCAATTTATATAAACCTTTTTCTAATGTCATCGTAGTTGTATATTACCTTATCCCAAATGACAAAACATCACAAGACAATTGATGGTGAGAGAAACATTGATATGTTGTAGTTCATTGCAAAGCTCGTAACCGGGATGAAAATCATGATTTTTGACAATTAAAAATGCACAGGAAAACATTCCCATTGAGGAAGTTTTCGACCACTTAAAATGCACAAGGGAAGGTCTAACCAGTGATGCAGTCCAAGAACGGTTGCTGGTGTTTGGATACAACAAACTTGAGGAGAAAAAGGTTGGCCATTGATTACAGCATATAAGATTTCAGAATATAGTTCTGATCAATTCCTTCATGAACATGTATCAACTAGCCCTTCTTCTAAACTGACCTGCAGGAAAACAAAATTTTGAAATTCCTGGGCTTTATGTGGAATCCTCTGTCATGGGTCATGGAAGCCGCTGCTCTCATGGCCATTGCTCTTGCTCATGGCGGGGTATATCTAGAAATTATGCTCTTTCTAAGCTTCTTAATCTACAGAAGTAAAGTTACTTTGATGAACTGAAAAGCTGTGGAAATCATTTGTCTTGCAGCATAAGCCCTTGGACTACCATGATTTTATTGGCATCATGGCTTTACTTATAATCAACTCCACTATCAGTTTTATAGAGGAAAATAATGCTGGTAATGCTGCTGCTGCCCTCATGGCTCGCCTTGCTCCAAAAGCCAAGGTGAGTCTGCTAGACTATTTCAGTTTAAGCAAGAAAACTCTCACATGGATCATAGATTAGGATCTACATCCTCAATTTTTTTGTAGATAGCTAGAAAAGGAGATTGCCTCCTTTTTGCAAAGATATTATCTAGATGATTTCCGAATAAAAGATACAAAATATATTATCATATTAGGTCTTACGTGATGGAAAATGGAGCGAGGAAGATGCATCTGTGCTGGTCCCTGGTGACATAATCAGCATCAAACTCGGCGATATTATTCCGGCTGATGCCCGCCTTCTCGAAGGAGATCCTCTGAAGATTGATCAGGTATCACCCTTTTCACCATCAGAAAAGAAGCCGTTTAGGATGACAAGATGATGCTTTTTGCTCCAACACTTAATGTGGGAATATTTCAGTCTGCCCTTACTGGAGAATCTCTGCCAGTGACCAAGAATCCTGGTGATGGAGTCTACTCAGGTTCTACTTGCAAGCAAGGAGAGATTGAAGCAGTTGTGATTGCCACTGGAGTTCACACTTTCTTTGGCAAAGCAGCTCATCTGGTAGAGACAACCACACATGTTGGCCATTTCCAGAAGGTAAGAGCCTAAATCAGAGTTTGATCATACTACAAATCACAGTTGTGCCTCCCCACATTTTGAATGAATAATCATAAAATATCATGGTTTTTCTTGTTCTGTGCCAGGTCCTTACGTCAATCGGAAACTTCTGCATTTGCTCCATTGCAATTGGCATGGCCATTGAGATAGTTGTGATATATGGGATTCAGAAAAGGGAATACCGTCCTGGAATTGACAACCTTCTGGTTCTCCTCATAGGTGGTATTCCCATTGCAATGCCAACGGTTCTCTCAGTCACCATGGCTATTGGCTCTCATCGTCTTTCACAGCAGGTCTGTTTGTTTCATGCAGAACCTCAACATCACTGCTCAGTATTACTTCCCACATTTTACAGACATGAAATGGTTGCAGGGAGCCATAACCAAAAGAATGACTGCTATAGAGGAGATGGCTGGTATGGATGTACTGTGCAGTGACAAGACTGGAACATTAACACTGAACAAGCTGTCCGTCGACAAGAACATGATTGAGGTCATACATCTGATTCCTCAGTTATTTGATGACCTCAAATGCTTACAACAACAGATAGGAAACTTAATTATAAACAATCTTAATCAAAGTGGTAAAAGCATAGCATTTTAGTAGCATTAACCAATTTCAGAACAACTAAGAATTTGAAGGAACCCTTAAAATGATGCAGGTTTTTGCTCATGAAGTTGATAAGGAAACAGTGGTTCTTATGGCTGCCAGAGCTTCAAGGCTAGAGAATCAAGATGCAATAGACACAGCAATTGTTGGAATGCTATCTGACCCAAAAGAGGTGAAAGCATGGCAGCTTAACTCAGATAACAATAACTGGTTCCATTTACATGATTATTTGAACTGAAATGGCAGATTTCCATTTCGTTTACAGGCAAGAGCAGGGATTCAAGAGGTTCACTTCCTTCCGTTCAACCCCACTGATAAAAGAACAGCACTAACATACACAGACGCTGCAGGTAAAATGCACAGAGTCAGCAAAGGTGCACCAGAGCAGGTACCTGGATATGTTGAGCTTTTTCTTGCAGAAGAAAACAAGTTGGATGTCAAACAAAGAAAATAAAGAACTCAGATTTCTTTTATCCTTACTAGCAGCACATATCTAATGTTAGAACTCTCCTACTTGCAGATTCTTAATCTTGCACACAACAAGTCAGAAATTGAACATCGCGTGCACGCTGTAATTGATAAATTTGCTGAACGTGGACTGAGATCCCTTGCAGTTGCACATCAAGTAAGAAACATCGAGGTCCAAGTTCTCTGTGTTTAAGTCTGGAAAAGACATCACTTTAACATATGTATGCACATAAAACATTGCTAATAGGAAGTCCCAGCTGGTACAAAAGACAGCCCTGGAGGTCCCTGGCAATTCGTTGGCCTTCTTCCCCTCTTTGATCCTCCACGTCATGATAGTGCAGAAACCATCAGAAGGGCTTTGGATCTTGGGGTGAGCGTAAAGATGATCACCGGTGCAAACTCAACTTATTTCTCTTTTCAATCTTTTGTATAATGCTTCAGTTCATTGTTTTCAGAACTTTCAAAAGACAAAAAACTGAAAAATTCACTATTTCTTTTTGAAGGTGATCAATTGGCAATTGCAATTGAAACTGGTCGTCGCCTTGGAATGGGCACAAACATGTACCCATCTTCCTCTCTGTTGGGAGAGAGCAAGGATGAGAGAATTTCAGCTCTGCCAGTTGATGAACTTATAGAGAATGCCGATGGCTTTGCTGGAGTGTTTCCTGGTCTTTTTCCTTCTCATATAAATCTCAAATTCACCAACTACAGCAAATTTCCATCTAAAACATACAATTTCTATGTACTCATGCTAACAGAACACAAGTACGAGATTGTAAAGAAACTACAAGCAAGGAAGCACATATGTGGCATGACTGGAGATGGAGTCAATGATGCCCCAGCCCTGAAGAAGGCTGACATTGGAATTGCAGTGGCCGATGCAACTGATGCGGCAAGAAGTGCTTCTGATATAGTTCTCACAGAGCCAGGTTTAAGTGTCATTATAAGTGCTGTACTAACAAGCAGGGCAATTTTCCAGAGGATGAAGAACTACACGGTAAGATGTGTTCTTCAATCCAACACTTCAAACACCTAGAACTATAATATCCTTGCACTGCACTTCATGAATCTCAATATTAGAAAAGTGAATATTTACTCACAACTGCATTGGTTGCTCTCTTTACTACAGATTTACGCTGTTTCTATCACCATCCGTATAGTGGTATGTTCTCCCTAACTGCTCTATTTGTTCTTCAAGTTTTTTGAGTAGAGACAAGAGAGGCCTAAGATCCATTTTAAACTTCTGATATGCATATGTTTCTTATTCCCAAACAGCTGGGGTTTATGTTATTGGCTATCTGCTGGAAATTCGACTTTCCTCCTTTTATGGTTCTGGTGATCGCAATTCTAAATGATGGTTAGTTGTACAGCTTTTATTTTTCCATTCTCGTCATATATCTGTATAAAGCCAATAACCTTGGGTATCTATCTATTCAAGATATCCTCTTCCACGACTAAAATTTTTCTAATAAAACAATTGTGTAGGTACCATCATGACAATTTCTAAGGACAGAGTGAAGCCTTCTCCAGTGCCTGACAGCTGGAAACTGAGTGAAATTTTTGCAACAGGAGTTGTCATCGGAACTTACTTGGCCATCGGAACTGTCATATTTTTCTGGGCTGCCTACAAGACTGACTTCTTTACAGTAAGTAAAGCCAGTTTTCTCATAAAGTCTAAAAGAAACTGAAATGGTGACTAGCGGATAGTATACTTCTTGATATCAAGTGCATTCAATAAGAAACTCACTTGTATTGCTAGGACAAATTCGGCGTGCCCAGCTTTGATCAGGATATGGAAAAGTTAGGGTCAGCAATATATCTGCAAGTGAGTGTCATCAGCCAAGCTTTGATATTTGTAACCCGCTCAAGAGGCTGGTCCTATTTTGAACGCCCTGGTCTACTACTAGTTATTGCCTTCATCATTGCTCAACTGGTATCATAAATTCTATTTCCAGTTCTTTAAGCCTTGGGATCAAGTATAGCCTTTAAGAAAATTCAAGAACTGAAACTTCGCGTTTTCGTCTTTCTTTACAATTGCCAGATTGCCACTCTTCTCGCTGCCAAAGCAAACTGGGGCTTCGCTCAGATAAAGGCCATTGGTTGGAAGTGGACTGGAGTCATCTGGCTCTATGACATCTTATGCTACATATTCCTTGATCCAATTAAATTTGGTGTTAGATATGCTCTCAGTGGACAAGCATGGAATCTCATGCTCAACCAAAGGGTTTGTAGCTCTTGCTTCGTACAACTCTTTTGAGCTCTACAAGCCCAACCATACAATCCTCACAATTTTTGGTTGTTTCATATGAGACAGACTGCTTTCACAAATCAGAAAGATTTTGGAAAAGAAGCAAGGGAAGCTGCATGGGCCCGTGAGCAACGGACACTGCATGGTTTGCAGTCCGCAGAACCTACCAAAATATTCTCAGAGAAAACTACTTTTAGGGACATCAATTTAATGGCCGAAGAGGCAAAGAGACGAGCAGAAATTGCAAGGTAGGAAAGGAGAATGGACACTTCATCAGACATTCCTTTTTTTCACAAAATTGACCGTAATAACACAAGAATATTGTGTGACTTTTTCCTCTTCCATAACAGGTTGCGGGAGCTTCACACGCTAAAAGGAAGAGTGGAGTCCTTTGCCAAACTAAAGGGCTTGGACATTGAAGCTATCAACCAGCACTACACCGTCTAGAATTCCATCTACACAGCTAAATGGTTCAGATCTTGGAAGCAATCAATCAGGCACCATAAAGACCACCCAGTACATCTGCCTGTCTCATATCCCAATCTGAGGAGTCCAATTATTCAATCCACAAAACTCCCTGGTATCTATCTATGTATTTCCTCCTATGTAATAATCGTTACTTCAATCGCTATCACCAAATAAACGTATATACTTCTTAAATCAAATCCTCTACAATTTTTACTATTCTTCTATCACATTCCACGAAATTGCATTTAAACATGACAAAATTCAATATCATAACTTCAAATATTTATTCATAATCTATCACCAAATAAACATACTACTTTGATCAAATCCTCCACTACTACTACCATTCTTCTACACATTCCATAAAATTGCATGCAAACCTGACAAAATTCAATAACATAAGTCCATTCCATTTACTTCAAACATTTATTCATAATCAGTCAAACACAGTACAAAAGTACAACATATCTAGTTTTTGGATAAAACTAACCATCAACAAGTTCCGATAAGACATGAGTAAACATAAAATGGTACCTATATCAGTAAATTGCTCTAAGCAGCAGTAGTGGAAGAGATCATCCCGGTCTTCCTAGCATAAGCGAAGATGCCGCCGGCGTCGATCACCGGCCCGGCGTCGCCGATGGGCTTGAGCTTGTACACCTTCCCGGTGGTGTGGTTCACCAGCCGGCACTCCTCCACCTCCACCGTCACCACGTCGCCGGTGGCGCACTCCTCGCACAACCTCCCCTCCGACTCCAGCGGGTAGATCTCCCCGGTGGCCACCGAGTTCCGGAAGAAGATCCGCGCGTAGGACTCGGCGACGACGGCGCGGGCGCCGGCGGCGCCGAGCGCGACGGGGGCGTGCTCGCGGGACGAGCCGCAGCCGAAGTTGTCGCCGGCGATGACGACGGAGTATTTGGTCTTGTCGTCACCGGCGGCGACAAAGCGGGTAGGATAGGCAGCGGCGGGGAGGCCGACGAAGGCGAAAGATCCGAGCTTTCGGTACTCGTCGGGGTTGGAAGGGACTAGGGTGAGGTGCTCGGCGGGGATGATCTGATCCGTGTCAATGTTGTCCTTGACCACGTAGCACAGACCATGGAAGGTCGTCGAAGCTGGTTCTACGCCTCCCGATTCTCCGGCGGCGCCGGCGGTGGCGGTGACATGGAGCGGGCGGCGGCGTGCGGCGAGCTTGAGAGGTGTAGCACCGGCGGCGGTGCGGAAAGAGTAGGCTAGGAAGAGAGAGTGAGGAGGTGCGATGGAGAAAGGCCGAGTCTTCGGGCGGATTGTCGTCGCCGGCGAGGCGGCGGCGGAGGTGGCAGCCATTATCGCAGGCGAGTGAGGTGGGTGTTACGGCGGCGGGGAGGAAAATGCCGAGAAAGAGAACTTGAAAGTTATAAGTGTTAATTAACTGTTAAAAAAATAATTTATTAAAAATAATTCATTTAAATAATTTAAAATAATTTACGTAAATGCTGAGTAGCGTTTTTATTTTATTAAAATAATTTATTTAAAATTTTTACACTTGAGTTGAATGTTTTAATATTTAAATTTATTAGAATTTAATTTAAATAAAGTTTAAACTAGCATGTTTTTTATTTTTTTTATTTATTTGAGCATAATTTGCTTTTGAATTAAAAATCAAGATCTGATTTTAGGCGTACATCAAATTTGTGTAATCTCATGTATTTGAATTTATTAGAATTTGAATCTAATTTAAACTAACATGAATTTTTTGTTTATTTCTACTCATTTGAGTATGATTTTCTTTTAATATAGAATTAAAGATCTTCTGATTTTAATATAATATTATGTGTAAAACAAAATGGGCATGCACCAAATTTGTGCATTCTCATGTACTTATATATACTTAAGAAGTGTGTATGATAATATGATTAAAATGGCAAGAGTAAATGACATATGAGAAGTGAGTATGTTTGGATGAGTATTTGACTCATCAACTTAAAAAAAAAACATTTGTGTGATAATTAGTGTGACGAATTGTTAGAAAAAATATAAAAGTTTCGAGAATGGGATATTTAATTATTTACCTTAAAATTATTTATATTGGATTGAAATCAATAATGTTTTGCAATAATTCACCTCAAGGGATAAATTTATATTAGTTACGTATTTAATTTTAATAGGTTTTACAAAATAATATTTATATATATTAAAATTAGGGTACATGAATAAGAAGTTGATGAAATTGTCTTTTTTAATAATTTAAAATAATATTAATTATTTTAAAGTTTCAAAAAATGCACAAATTATTAGATATTTTAAAATTAATTTTTATTATAATTACTTTGATGATTAAGATGACTTGTAAGAGGTGTAGC